>QKYT01000115.1:4814-30128 GCA_003550305.1 Glomus cerebriforme | reverse complement strand
TAATTACTTTGCGATGGTTCTTAGGAATAGTTTCCAACTTAAAGAAAAAAGTTAAATAAGTACAATGTTTGTGTGAATCTTTTAGAATATTTGAACTTTTTAATAGTAAAATGAATTAAAAAAGAAGAGTCAACAAAAAATTTGATCTATATAAAATTAATTAAATCTCTGATATACTTTTGATTTAATTAGTCAGTGTGACACCCTAATAACGGGTGATCCTAAATTCACTTCCAGTGATCAAATGTTAACCTATGACGTAAAAGCAGGTGATAAAAATATATATGATAACCGGAGGTTAAAAATTTTTTTATTTTATTTCTCTCTGTTTCTTCCATATTCAAAACAATTACCTACATTACCTTATGCATTCTTAGTTTATGAGAAAATAACAAACAAATTCTGATGCTCGCCAGATTACACGTGATCTGTACACATAGTTTGGAAGAAATTTTCTTTTATTGCAAATAAAAAGATTATGTACATTTATAAATAATTTTAAGACATTAAGTTACTATTTTAATATTGCAAAATAAAATATTTAATGTTGATATAGACCAAAAAAAAATTCATTAAAATCGCTATTTATTATCCCCTTACAATGATATCATTTAAATAATATCTAATATTGGATGCTTTTCTGGTTTTTTTTCAAGTTTAATCTGGCAATTATAATATATATCAAAAAAGCAAGTCCTTTTCTGGTTTTATCATGATAAACTCGTCACCATTTATAGACATAAATAATTGAAATTATTATTGGCTATTAAAATACAACTTTAAAAACACAAATCCTCTATCTTCATATCTATACCACATGTCGATAAATTGTTTACTCATTATTGAATACCTTCTGAGCGTCGCAAGATTCCAAATTACTTAGTTGACTAATTTGACATTCATTATGATTTTAATTACATCTAATTGATTATCCTGTGATGGCTAGGTAAAGAAACTCAAAGTCATTTAAATGTCTTTATTCCAGTTCACGTATTATTATTTTTAGTTGATTTTAAATACCATTCCCATGCCTCTAGTTCATTTTTATCTGTTCCTATTCCTTAAATACCATTCAAATGCCTTTGTTTCATCTTTATCCGTTCCTATGCCATTTTCATAACAATAACCTATTTACATTGTGCCATTGCATTCCCATTTTCAGCTGATTTTAAATACCATTTAAATGCTTTTGTTTCGTTTATATCTGTAGTACCATTCAAAATGCGTTTATTTCATTTTTATCCGTTCCTGTGCCATTTAAATAACAACAACCTAAATTAAATTGTGCTTCATCACATCCTGCAATAGCTGATTTTAAATACCATTCAAATGTCTTTATTTCATTTTTATTTGTTCCTATGCCATTCAAATAACAATCACCTATATTATTTTGTGTCATGACATTTCCATTTTCAGCTGATTTTAAGTACCATTCAAATGCTTTCGTTTTATTTTCATCTATTCCTATCCCATCTTCATAATAAATACCTAAATTGTATTGAGCAATTGCATTTCCATTTTCAGCTGATTTTAAATACCAATCAAATGTTTTTGCTTCACTTTTATCTGTTCCTATCATTTTCATAACAATTATTTACATTATATCGTGCTATTGCATGATTTGCATCCCTATTTTTAGCTGATTTTAAGTACCATTCAAGTGCTTTTATTTCATTTTTATTTGTTCCTATGTCATTACCTAAGCTATTCTGTATTACTATATTTTTTCTAACCGGGTTTAAATAAATATTAATATTATCATAATTTTCATAATTTAAATTTGAATCTGAATTAAATAATATTAATATGATTAATCAATAATGTTTAATTAATAAAAAAAAACGTAAATTAAAACTTTAAAGTTCAACCTTACCATTTTGAAGATTTAAATTTTCAATATTACTATCATTATATGAAGTTTTTATTGTTGAATCTGAATTATTGATGTTTAAAATCACCAAAATTATGTATTATTTCTTTAATGTGATTGTTTTTATTGAATTGTGATTTCAATTGCATTAAAACCCTACAGGCTTCTTCAATATCAGGTCTTTGATTTGGTTCATTCTTCCAGCAATTTTCATAAAGCTGTTGATATTCAAAAGGTGTATTCTCAGTTGGTTTTTCTCTTATTCCCTCAATAATTCCTAATATAGAAATTTCAGAAAAGGGAGGTTTTCCAGTTGAAATCTCCCAAAATAATATACCTAAACTATAGATATCTGATTTCTCATTTTGTTTATAATTATGATTTATATAACATTGTGGTTCAATGTATCCAGGCATTCCTAAAAGTCTGGAATCAGATTTAATTTCTGCTGAATGTTTAGATAATCCCAAATCGGTAATCATTAAATTACCATTATTAACTAATATATTTTTTGCATGCTACAAAACGAAAATAAATAAATATTACTAGTTATAATAAAATAAATTAGCAATGAATTACCAAGTCTCGGTGAATTATTTGTTTAGAATGCAAATATTTCAATCCATGTGTAATATCTGATGCCATTTGTATCTTGTTTTCCCAATGTAACGACGGAAAATTTATTTCCAAATATTTTCTCAAATTTCCTTGATTAGCATATTGCAATAAAAAACATAATCATTATGCACCGGATCTATAATTTTAAAAATAATAAACAATAATGGTTAGGTAGGATAAATATCAAATAAAATTTAATATTATGATAAATTTACAAACCTTTTGTAACCCCAAGAAATCGATTAATATTAGGATGATGATTAACTTGACGTAAAAGCTTGAGCTATTCATTATAATAATTAAATAATATTTAAGGATATATTTTTTTTTGTAAATATTTAATATTTAATATTTAATGAAATACCTCTCTAAGACATTTTTCCTTTTGATTATCATCAATTGAATTATTTAAGAGAACTTTCAAAGCAACTTTAATTCCACCATCAATCCAATTTGCTTTGTTTACAATCCCGGATCCCCCTCACCAATTTTTTTTATATCACTAAAGTTTTTATATTCAAAATAATCAATATTACCATCTTCTACTTTCATATCAATCCACTCTTTTAACGATATCATCTTTATGACACAGAGTTTATTAAATGCAATGTATCGTTACCTAATTACTTTGTGTTACAAATAAATATAATTTTATTTTTTTAAATGAAAAAAACTTAGAAAATTTATTTACTTTTTTTTTTAATTTTTAAATATGCGGGAAATAGCAAAATTTATGTGTTTAATAAACTTAATGCTAAAGCGTATAATAAAAATATTGAAAATGTCACGCTATTCGTCACGGGGTCCGTGAGAATTCGATCTAACCAAAATTTTCGATTTATTTGATTTTTGGCCAAAATTGATGTTTTCGGCTGGAATTAAGAACGATCACATGTTCATTAACAAATTGTGCTGGAGTACAAAATTTTCGAAATCTTTCAAACATTGCGTTTCGAAAACTTTTAAATCGCCATCATTAAATGCTTATCCGAGTTAATTATTAGAATTTTTCTATCCAAAGTTGATCTTTTAAAGCCTGAGTATATTATAAAACTATCCTTGTTGCCTTATCTCTGACGAAGTAGGACAATTATTTTTGTTATCATTTTAGTGAAGACTGTTATAGGAAAATTAGTGCTGTAAATTTTATATAATTCTTATGATAGAGATATAATAAAATGAATCATAATTATCTAATTTCTTTCTGTTTAAATGTCAAATTTTAACACTAGATATTTCTTTAATTTTATTTTACTTGATTTTCAAACAAAATTTTCAATCCTACAGAATTATGGAATATAAGAATTTTGATAAAAGAAATTGTGAACCTTAATGATGTCGCCGTGGAAACCATTGAAAAAAATTATAATTATCTTAAATATTTACTTTCAAAAATAACTTTATAAACAAAAAGAACATTGGTTTGTTATTAGGAAGAACGGTTCAATTAGTTTAAATATAGTAGCGTTGATTTTTCGGGGGAACGTCTATCAAATAATCAAATTCCTGAATTTGTCAATCAAAATAACTGTTAAACAGACGTATAGTAAGATAATGGACTTAATATAGGATACTCTTTTCTTCTATAAATAAAAAATAAATCATAACACAAAAACAACCCCTTTTTTAATATTAATAATTCTGTAAGCGAAATGCTAGGAGATAATAATGAAGCAGATTTATCTTTAGAAATTGACAAGTCTTTTTAAAAATTAGAAAGTATCAGATAATTTTTTTCAGAGATTTTCATTGAAATAAATAACATTCAACAGACAGAAAAAAAATTATTATATTTTTACGCGTAGTTTTTTATATTAATTGTATTTTTTTTATGTGACATTTAAATTTTTTTTCTTAATTCCGTGTACGATGTTTTAAACCCTCTTCTATGGTTTTTATTTGTTTATAGGCTACTTTATTACATAGATCATTAGACCTGGTCAGTGTTGGCCTTTTGGACTAATGGACTCGTGGACCATTGGATCATTGGACTATTGGACTTAGTCCATTCCAATTCCAAATTTTAATGGACTATTGGACTATAAATTTCGTCCAACAGCCATAATTTATGTAAAATTTTAACAGTACATTATAACTTTTATATTAAGTAATAATAATCAATAAAATAATTGTAAAAGTTGACAAATGATTAGGTTTGCCTAAACTCTCAGTTAAGAAATGTGATTGATGTCCAATGATACTATTTATTGTTAAAATCAATTATGATTAAAATTAGAATCTATTCTTTTCTTTGTTTTACTTTAAAGATAATCGAAAAAGAGATTAAGGGATGATTAGCCACTCCAAGCGCATCTTAAAATATTTTACGGTCGATCATCCTTTTAACCAATTATGGCTAATTTATATAAGTAATAGATTAGAAATTCGGTCTAAATAATAGTATATAAAAAATAATTTGGCCAAAATTATAAAATCATAGTCCATTTGAAATTGGAATTGGATTGGACATCTCCATTAGGTCCAAAGTCCAATAGTCCATTTCTGGAACACTGGACCTGGTTCGTTCATGAATATATTAGTTGACACATAAGATAACATTACTCAATTCACAAAATCCTTCACTTTCTTATATTAGTTAATTTATTTTACGAAAGTCCATTTTAAACGGTGATCCAAACAATGAAATTCATTAATGATTTTATTGAAAGTATTCTGTATGATAATGACTTTGGTAAGAGGATGACTCTTTTTTCTTCGTTTAAAAGTTTTTAGACATTAACCGTTGGTTTGGAAGATCGAAAAAGGTACAAGTCAACGTGCCAAATCGGAAATCCTATAAATTAAGCGTTTTAAAGAAAGACCGTCAGGGACAGTAAGACTCAAAGGATCTTCGGAAACTTCGACTCATTCTAATGAAATTATAATGCTTAAAAATATTATGAACATTTACCTTTATTAATTTACATTTATACCACGGTTCCTAATCAATTGCCGTGGCTTTTTTTACTGATATTTTTCACGGTAAATTGACCAATTACATGATAAGATTAATTTATGTATTAAAAATTATTTTTGGATATAAAAAGAAACATTTGAAAAGTTACAATTATTAAAAATTGTAAAAAAAAAGGATAATATGATAAGAAAGTAGACGCGAAAAAATGTAAAAAAGAAAAAAATTATAACGCGAGAAGAAATATGATGCAAAAAAATGTGAAAGAAAAAAATGATTATACGAAAAGGAAAATGCTGGTAAATTAAAAAGTCTAATAGTTAAGAACCGTGATATGTACTAGTTATTCCACGGTCACCTGGTCACCTTAGAATATCATGATTTTCATGGCGTAGCCGTGAAAATCATTGATATCCACGGATTCCCGTGGAATAACTATTACTTATTTTACTTGAATTTAGATTGTCAAATTAAAAGGGGTAGTGCGTACAAAAAAAACCGCAAAAAATCGTTAATAGTTTACTCAAAATTTGTCAAACGTTACTAAGATTTAATTTCAAGGATAATCCAAACTTATTGCGACTTGTAATACAGTAACATGTAATACTGACTAATCCTACATTTCTCATCATCGAATCGAAGAAGTTTTATAAAATCATAAAATCGAAATTGGTTAAAGTTTAAACTCTATATTTTTTTTCAAAAAGATAAGATAAATTTTTCGGTCACGGCTAAACTGAACAATTTCGACGTACTTGATGTGGTTAATCAAGTTTCACCACATGTGCAATTAGATAAATTAGAGAAAACTACTTTTGAATTTTAAAAAATTCAAAATAATGAACTAAACCCCATTATTTTTTTGATTTTTTGAATTGATAGAACAAAAGGATCGTTTTTGTTTTGTAAATAATTTTATCCACTCTACTAAAGCGGCGCAGCGATCAGCTGCGTAATTATTAAAAATCTCCGTATTGGTATTACATACAATACATTGACACAATATTAAATTGTAATAATATAAAAGCTTTTAGATGACTCCTTCGGCTGATTAATTTTACCGAAATCTTATGTAACCTTATCTAGCAAATTACTTGTGAAACAAATAATCATTAGAATGGATGGTATCTTTATGGTAAATATTCATTATTTTAAGTTTATTAAAATTATATATATATATGTAGCTAGTTTATCATCAAAAAAAATCTTTCCTTTCATCGAATAAAATTTTATTCGATTAAATTTTTATGATTAAATTATTTAAAAAAAAATAATTATTTTAGATTATAAATCGTAAATATGTCATCACAAGAGCAAGAAATTGATACGACCACTACTATTACTACTACTATTCCTACTACTACTACTTTATTCGATGATGATGAAATAGATTTGTCAATAGTTGACGCTCTTCCGCCGCAGCATACAAATTCAGATGAAAAAGAAAAAGATGATGAAATTGTTGAAAAATCCTCTTTAAAAAATTCAAAAAATAAAAAATTAAAAAATAAAAATGATAAAAAATTACCTGATAAAAGTAATACTGTACCAATGAGTCAAATGTTTAGATTTGCTACTCCTTTAGATAAATTTTATATGATAGTAGGTACTATAGCAGCAATTGCTAATGGTGCTTCCATACCATTTATGACCATTATATTTTCAGGATTCATTGATATTTTCGCAAGATTTTCATTAGCTGTATCAATTCATAATTCTACTGGTGATGAAGGAAAATTTGATGTTGCTAAAAAGGCATTAGAAACTGATATTCGAACATATGTTTATTATTTTTTAATATTGGGTGCTTCTATGTTTTTGGCTAGTTATATTCAAATGACTTTTTGGACTATTGCTGGCGAAAATCAAGCTAAAGTAATTATAATAATCTTTTTTTTTAAAAAAAAAAGTCCTTATTTTTTTTTTGAATCTAATTTTTTTTTTCCTCGTCATTTTATAGAGAGTTCGTAAATTATATTATTCATCAATATTAAAACAAGAAATAGCTTATTTTGATAATATGTCAACAGGAGACATAACAACACGTATATCAAACGATACAAATTTATATCAAGAAGGAATTTCTGATAAAATTGGTTTAATTATACAAAATTTTTCTACATTATTCGGTGGTTTTATTATTGCTTTCATTAAAAGTGAGTATAAAAAAATTAATTATTATAAATTTCAATTTTATTAATTAAAAAATATTTTTTTTTTCTTTTTGATATCATATAGGTTGGAAATTAACACTTGTATTATGCTCTTTATTTCCTGCGTTGATTCTTTCTGGAGCTCTCATGGCAAAATCTGTTAGCGGTGGCTCATCAGAAGGTCAAGGTAAATACTACTAAGAGATTTCTATCCCACCTTTTCCTATAATTCTAACATCCTCTTTTTCTTTCAAAAAAAAAAAGATGCTTACGCGGCTGCAGGAGGAATTGCAGAACAAGTCTTATCCAATATTCGTACGGTTATAGCATTTGGCGGACAATCACGTGAATTGGCTAGATACACATTAAAATTAGAACTTGCATATAAAGCAGGAAGAAAGAAAGCCATAGCAAGTGGTTTAGGAATAGGAGCAATGATGATGTTTTTATTTTTTTCATATGCTCTAGCATTTTGGTATGGAAGTAAATTGATTTTAAGTAAAGAAAAAACTGGTGGAGAAATTTTAAATGCTTTCTTTGCTATTACAATTGGAGGTACGAGTGATATATGATAAATTTTTATTTCAAAATTTTATCAAGAAATTAATTGATTTATAATTTATTTATTATTTATTGTTCATTATTGCCTCTCGTATTTCTCTTTTTCTTATATATAGCCTTTTCCATTGGAAATACGTCACCGTATTTTGGTGACTTGGCTAAAGCGTCAGGATCAGCGAAACATCTTTTTACAGCTATAGATCGTAAATCTTTAATAGACGTAACCTCTACCACCGGTAAATCATTACCCCCTTCTAAACTTGAAGGACAAATAGAATTTAAGAACGTATCTTTTAGTTATCCATCACGTCCAGATGTACAAGTATTAAAAAATTTCACATTAAAAATTGAACACAATAAAACTGTAGCATTAGTAGGTTCAAGTGGTAGTGGTAAATCTACGATAATAGGATTATTAGAAAGATTTTATGATCCAAATGAAGGTGAAATTTTAATTGATGGAATACCAATAAAAGAATGGAATTTAAAAACTCTTAGAGGATTTATTGGATTAGTTGGACAAGAACCAATATTATTTCAAAATACTATTAAACAAAATATTGCATGGGGTAAAATTTCTGAGGAAGATAAAGAAATTAGTTTAAAAGAGATTGAAGAAGTGTGTAAAAAATCTAACGCATATGATTTCATTAATGAATTACCAAAGACATATGATACTTTAGTAGGAGAAAAAGGTGCTTTATTATCAGGAGGACAAAAACAAAGAATTGCTATTGCAAGAGCTTTAATTAAAGATCCACCAATATTATTATTAGATGAAGCTACATCCGCATTAGATACTGAATCCGAACGTCTTGTACAAGATGCTTTAGATAATGCTTCATCAAATAGGACGACAATTGTTATTGCTCATAGGTTATCTACGATTAAAAATGCTGATAAAATTGTCGTAATGCATAATGGTGAAATTAAAGAAGTAGGAAAACATGATGAATTGATTGCGAAAAAGGGTGTTTATTATGGTCTTGTACAAGCTCAAGAATTAAAAACTCACAAAGAACATAGAAATAATGATGAAGAGGAAGATGATGATGATAGTGATTCAATTGATAGTACAACAAATACTGAAGAAGTTATTATTTCTTTTGATGAAAAAGATAAATCCACACAATTAAGAAAAATTCTTACAAAAGATTCAATTAAATCCTTAAAGGAAGAAGAAGAAAGAATTCTTAAAGAAAAAGAAGAGAAATATAAACAAACAAAAGCACCATTTTCAAGATTATTTAAGTTAAATAAACCAGAATTATTATTTATAATAGTTGGAGTAATAGCATCTGCTATTAATGGTACTATATTCCCATTATTTGCTCTAGTATTTTCTGCAATTTTAGATACTTTTGCTAAAGTTGATCATCCTGACGAATTAAGGAAAGGAGCTAATTTTCTTTCAGGAATGTTTGTTGTAATTGGAATCACTATTTTTTTAGCAGAATTTTTTAAAAATGCATCCTTTATGTTAAGTTCAGAAAGATTAACCAAACGTATTAGAATAATGACTTTTAATCAATTAATGAAACAAGAAGTAGCATTTTTTGATGATGAAGATAATGGTACTGGTATTTTAACTGCCAAATTAGCTGTTGACGCTACTAAAATTGAAGGACTTACAGGATCGCTTATGGGTAATATTATTCAGACGGTAACCACAGTTGCACTTGGAATGGGACTTGCTTTCGCTTATGGGTGGAAATTAACATTGGTTGTGGTTGCTGCAGCTCCAGTTATAGGAATTGCAAATTACGCTAAATTAAGATCTCTCACCGGTTACGGTTCCAAGGTAACTATAATCTTATAAAAATAATAAAAATATGTAAAAAGTTTTTTAACTTTTTTTTTCTTTCTCTTGCTTTAACATAGACTCGCAAAGCATATGAAGGAACGGGACAAATAGTTCATCAAAGCGTTTCAAATATTCGTACAATTGCATCTTTATCGTTGGAAGATACATTCTACAAAATTTATGATAAATCAATATCGGAACCGCATAAAATTGCTATAAGAGGAACCATCATAGCATCAGCCGGATTTGGAATATCACAAGCGATGATGTTCTTCTTTTACGCTCTGGCTTTTTGGTACGGTTCACAATTAGTAAAAAATCAAGAATATAGCGTTGTTAAAATGTTCAATGTATTATTTGCAATTGCCTTCTCCGCATCATCACTTGGTCAAATAAGGTAAAATTTTTTTTTTTAAAAAAAAAAACTATAATTATTATTAATTTTTCAACTAATTTTTTTTTAAAAAAAAAAAAAAAATTTTTTTTTCATTAGTACTTTTTCACCAAATGTATCAAAAGCGAAAATAGCAGCACTTTCAATATTTGAAATACTTGATAGAAAACCAAATACCTCACCACCAGATAGTATAAATGATCGTCCAACTCCAGTAACAGGATCATCTAAATTCACGGATGTACATTTCTCTTATCCAGCACGTCCGACAACTCAAATATTACGAGGTCTTTCAATGTCAGTACTTGCTAATAAAACCGTAGCATTAGTTGGTTCAAGTGGTAGTGGTAAATCAACTGTAATTTCTTTACTCTTACGATATTATAATGCTAATTCTGGAATTATTCATATGGAAAATGTGGATATTCAACAATGGGATTTAGAATATTTAAGAGAAAATATGTCATTAGTTGGACAAGAACCCATTTTATTTGATTTAACTATTGGTGAAAATATCGCTTATGGGAAAGAAGGTACCACCCAAGAAGAAATTGAGTTAGCCGCAAAACAAGCAAACATACATCATTTTATTGATTCCCTTCCAGATAAATATGATACTAGAGTTGGTGAAAAGGGTACTCAATTAAGTGGTGGACAAAAACAAAGAGTTGCTATTGCAAGAGCATTAATTAGACGTCCTAAATTATTATTATTAGATGAAGCTACTTCAGCATTAGATTCTGAATCTGAAAAAGTTGTACAAAATGCTCTTGATAAAGCCGCTAAAGGTAGAACTACTTTAACTATCGCTCATAGATTATCTACCATTCAAAATTCGGATTTAATTTTAGTATGTAAGAAAGGTAAAATTATTGAATCTGGTAACCATTTAGAATTAATTTCAAAAAAAGGTTTATACTTTGATTTAGTTAACAGACAAATCCTTATGAAAAAATGATTTAATTAATTATTTTAATACTTGAAAATCGAATGTTTTATCAAAAAAATATTTATAATCGTCAAAAAGCTAAAATTTTTGACGAACTGTTGTAAACTGTAATTAACATCCAATCATATTTATTTATTTATTTTAATATATTATATCGTGTTGTAACTTACAAATTACAATGTTCTGTGCATAATATTAGGCAAAAAATTTTTTTTTTGCCACATAATTAAATTTAAACCTTATTAATTAAAAAATGGCATTTGGCGCTGATATGGTGGTTAGTTGGCGGATTTTTCGGACTTTTGCTAACCTGGAATTGTAGATCCCGAATTCTGGAAAATTTCTTAATATGAAAAAATTTTTTATTATTCTTTCCTTCTATTGTAAAAAAAAAAAATAAATAAATAAATAAAGAGAAAATAAGTAAATTTAAATGCATTATTAGTTATTTTATAATTTTGACGCCATAATGAGGTGGTATTAATCGGTCGACTATCGGTCGGGTCTAAAATTTTGGCAATTATGATCTGCAAAATTGTCGGCCGAAACTAAAGTAGTTCAGTGATTAGTTTCTGTACATCACATCAATTTTCCGTTATTTTGATCAACCAATTGACACTATAAACAATTATTAGGAAAATTTATTTATATCTACGAATTGAAAGTAATGAAATCCGTCACTTTGATTGGTCAATTTTTAACTATGGATAATATAATCTTTTGATATACTGTACCAAAGCATATATTATTAAATTTGGCGTGACATTTATTTCTTTTAGGTTCACTTTATTTTAACCAAAAGAAAAGTTAAAGATAAAATAGAATTAAGATTTTGAAAAAAAACAAGAATTGTTTTATCGCTATAACATTTAAAAGTATACCGTTGAAGTCAAAATATATTATGAAATCGAGTTCTTTTTATTTATTTGATAAGTTGTTTAGTATTTAAGACAAATAATTTTTTTTTAGAACAATTTAGGTGATATATAAACGTATACCAAAATGAAACCTGATGTAACATCAAGATTCAAGAGTTTAGTTGGTTATGATTTTTATATTAGGATTAAAATTTTCATAATGCGGGAATAACTTGTCCTTTCGATTTTTCAACCCGTTACATTATTCGCCGTATATTATATTCTTGCTTTCAAAATGATTTTTTTAAGGCCGTTCCAATTTAATTATTTGTCCTCTCATCTTTTAATTAAATTAGCTCCTGTTTTACAAAAAAAAAAAAAATTTTTCGTGCATAAATTTGGAGAAAAAATTTTTTTTATTGATTTTACAATATAACAATTCTAAAGCGTTTTAAAACAATTGCTTTATTATAATGAATTTTGGTCTTTATCGAAATATGAATTCTTTTATAATAAAATTACTTGTATACACTGTAAAAAAAAAGAAATCACGAGAAAAAATTGTAAAACAAATCGGGATAACAAATTATTATCTATTTGTTATTTATAAAATAATAAAATGAATTATTTAAATTACAAACTAAGAAAAACATGCAAAAAATTGCTACTCTAGCCTTAGTGTTTAAATAATTCTGTAAAAAAATATATATATGTGAAAATATGCTATATATGGACGTATAAGAATTATTTAGATTATTTTTTTGTCAATTTTTTTTCCATCTAAACTTTTAAATTTTAATAAAACGTTATTTATAAATAATGTTTAGAAATATCATTATTAAACTTTACCACCATTGCATTCCTTCTTTATTCTGTTTATTGAAACTTGTCACTTTTATCAAGCTTCTTGTCTAAAAAAAATTTATATAATTTAGAACACTAAGATTTAATGATTAATGTTAATTTATATATAATTAACTCAACCTTTCTTATCTAGATTATTTTTTACAAATTTAGATATTTTATTAATGGACCCTAATTAGAATGAATAAAATTTTGTTTAATTATTATTTTTTTTTTCGAAATGAAATTTCTTAAATTATAGAACTAAAAATCGTTTACTTACCTTTAAAAGTACCAACAAAGTTCTTTTTATTCTTCGATTTTTTTTCATCATCTATTCCTATAAAAATATTATAAATCGATAATTATTTCAGTTATTAATTTATTTTAATATTTAATGATTATCACAAATTTACCTCCAGGAACGATTTTTGATTCATTTTCATTTGGTTCATCTTCATCAATATCTTCATTTTCATCTTCATTTATAATATCTAATAAAAATTATAAAATTTATAATTATTGTAATATAGTTATAAAATTATATTCTTTAAAGTATTTAAACTTACTAGTTTTAGAATCTGATTGAGCTTTTTCGGATTCCATGTTTGAATCATCATTTATACCTAAGTTAAATAAAATATTTCAGTAAAGTTTTTACCAAAATTTCTTTTTCTTTTGTTAATTGATATTACCTTTATTGTATAATTCATCCATATCATCAACTAATGAAAAAAATATAATATATTGTTAACAAAATTTAAAAATTAATTTTTAAGATTACAACTTGGATTAATACTTCACTATCAGGAATCTCTAGTTCATCTTGATCTTCTGAATGAAGATTTGGATTATTATATATGGCTTCTTCCCCCCCTTCTTAATAAAGAAAAAATATATAAATATATTAAAATAATTATAAAAGAATTTTAAAAAATAAATATTAAATTTACCTTCTTGTTCCACTAAATTTCATTTTTTTTTCAATTATCATTAAATTATTAATAAGAATGATTATAAGATTAATAAGATGACTAGACATAACTTAACATACCTTCAGATGCATTTTTTGGTTCTGGTAAATCTTTAAAAATATAAATTTTACTAGTATTCCCTATTTGATTGTTTTTAGAATCTTTTAAATCTTTTATAGAATATTGATTCTGATTTTTCAATTCTTGATTAATAATTCTCTTATCCTCATTTTTATATAATGCTCTTAATTCTTCTATTCTATTTTTAAGAGTAATTCCATCAGGTCTATTTGATGGATTAGCGTCCCAACATTGTTGCATTAATTTTTTGTATTCTAATGGAGTTTCTGGAACAATTTTTGGTCTTATACCACTAATAACTTTCATTGTAACATCATAATCATGTTCATCATAAAATGGTGGTTGACCAGATGAAATTTCCCACATTAACATTGCAATACTATAAATATCAGATTCAGAAGTATATTTTTTTCCAGCAATAACTTCTGGTGCTATATAAGGAAGATTCCCATATATACTTTCTAATGGTTTATTTGCAGGACCACGTAAAGCAATATCACCAATATACCAAGAATTATAATATTCTTTATATAATATATTTCCAGAATGCAAATCTCCATGAATTGCATTTTCTTTGTGAATTATAGAAAGTGCATATATTATTATGTATACTATATTGATTCTTTCTCTCCATGTAAGTTGATTATGAAATTGTTGTAAATATTTTCTTAAATCTATATCCATTTGTTTCATTACAAGCATATAATTTTCAGTGTCTGGATCTTGGGTTATACCATAACATTTGACTAAATTTCTCCATTTACTACTCATACTTAAAAGTAATTTAGCCTAAAAAAAAAAATATAAATAAATATATTGTAAATCATTATTTTTTCTTTATTTTGAAAAAAAAATTAAAGTTTAAATATTAATTAAAACATACCTCCTCAAAAAAATAACGTTGGTCAACACTTTTAAAATTATTTGATTTTTTAAGTATTACTTCACGAGTTCCATACCTCCGTAATTCCTGTTTTTCAGGATTCCATTTATTATAACTGCCATCTATCCAATTAGCAGTAAAAATTTCAGAGTATCTACTACTAGTTAAATATTTAATATTTGAAAATTTATTATATGGTATCCATTCAATTATTCTATTTGGAGTGAGTGATTCCAGTTGACATTTCCGTATTAAATAATCAATTTTCTCATTCCCAGATGTCCAATTTATAAAATTTCCTTTTAAATAATTTCGAATACAATGTTCACAATATAATGCAGCTAAACATTCTTTTTGACAATATTCACAAATCCTTTTACTACTACCCTTATCATAACCTAGTAACGCTTCAGATTTTTCTTCACTAAAGTCAATTTTAAAGTTTGTTTCTGAACGATCCATTGCTGTGTCCATAATGATATATTTTTTTTAAAAAAAAAAAAATTTATAAAAAGTGCGAAAAGAAATAAAAAAAAAAAAAAAATTTTTTATTTATCAAGTTATTTATAACTCCGTACATGAGGCTTTGTTGCACGTATTTGTGCGTGGTGGTACAAAATAAATAAATTTTTTTTGGACAATCATTTAAGAGTACCGTCAAAAATAATTGTTGTACTGTTCTGATCGACAAATAAGTTTAATGTACAGTGCTTCCGTCATCCCCCGGACTCCGATGTACCGATGTAGTAATTTTCGGCAAAAAGCATTTAGAAATACTATATGCTATATTTAGGAAAATTTCTGCGGATAATAATATTAGTAAAAGAAAAAAAAAATACATATCAGTTATATAATTTTTCTTACACATAAAAATACATAAGATAATAGTAAGATACTAATATTTATTAAGCGGATATAAATGACGTTTTAAAATAATATTTTAGATAGATTCTTTTGATTTTATACCTTGTCGGAAATTTTATTATTGACATTAATCATTCTTTGTATTCTTGTTTTTACCTTCTTAATATTCTTAACAATTAAAGTAATAAATCAAATTTTCGGAATTTATTTAAAACATATTTAGAAATAGAAGAGTATTAAACGGAGAATAGCATAACGAAATTAGGATTAGCTTTATTTTAGTAATATTAGACGATTTATGGTCTAGCGCGGAATTTTTTTTCCATCATAAAATGAAACTTGTCTTTTACTTAAAATGGATTAAGAATCTTTTGTTTAATAGAAAATTAGAGAATTCATTTACATAGCGATACATATTTCTTATTGAAATTATAAAAATAATGACCCGGCGATATAAAAAAAAAATTTATAAAAAAAATTATCATATAAAGATATCAATGACCCATTCTATAATCTCATGCATTACGAAAATCAATATTTCTTGTACCTCATAAGACTTGTAGGAAAATTTATAACGTACATTTATTTTTTTTTTTTATCAAAATTCTTTATAAAATATCGATGAATAGTATAATTAAAATAAAATTTGCGATTACAATTCGTTCTCGTATATTTACTGCGCCACCTAAATTATAATTTTGGAAACAATATGACATATAGGGATATTAATGAAAATATATTTTTTTTTTCAATTCATTGTAATAATTGTATAAACAATGTAACCCCGTGATTATCTCCTTGATTGTGCGGATAATAATTATCAAAGAATTTTAATAACAATAGATGTCCTATCCCAACGAATGAATTATATTATTACCTATTATACGGTTTTCTCAATTTAATATAATTCTAACATTCAATTTAAGCAATAATTTATTTACAATTGAAATAATTAAATCGTTATATTAAAATTTTGTTGCATAATATAATTTTCGTATTCTATAAAAGTAGATAATTTGATTGTTCTTTTAAAAAGGAAAATTTTGAAAAGAAAGGAGAGAATAATCACACATTAACATAGCGATCACGATCATGTAGGATTACTCCCTGTCATAAGGGATCTTCTTGTATTCTTGTATTTTGTAAGAATGAAACCAATCATCGCAGAAGAAATCATTTTGATTATATTATTTAATATATAATGAGTTCTATAAAATTTATAAATTTTATTCTCTATTAATCATTATATTAAACAATTATCTATTGATTCTATTCCTTCAAAAAGGCGTATCATTTTTTTTGTTCATCAAAATGAGATTTGTATGATGCCTTTGTTCCAATTAATATATTATTTGTAATATTATTTTCATATGTGAACTTTTATTATTGATTTCAATGATACAAAAAAAGTTTATAGATTTGTTAATATTATATTTTTTTATGTCCCAAATATTCTTGAAAATGGCCAATAATATTGATTCTATATTTAAAAAATATTTCTATCTAACAAAGTACCCTAATAACGAATTTACTTGTAAATGATGATGCATTCTGCAAAAATGAAAATGTATGAAAAAAAGCAGCATTTCTTTTTGAAGTGTTAAAGTTTCTTTTTTTATATAAACATTAATTCTTTTTGTAATTTTATTGTGAATATTATTTTTTTTTAATATAAAATTCTAGTATTATTAGTTTTTTTGCTAGGTGCAGACCTCAATATGCAGTTTTAGCCTTGGTAGTTTCCATAGAAAAATATGTTGCACCAATCTATTGCGTAATACTACCAGCTTCACCTCCTGAACATTTGTCTGCCGGATTTTATCTAATAATTTGGTCTACATAAGAATTTAGAATGAATAAACAAAATATAATACATTTATTTTGTTTATTTTAAAATTCAACCGAGTAAAACTAGAAGGAATAATGGACAATTTATATATCATGCAAGTATTTTTATCAATGCAAACTCGTAATCCACATGAGCGAGAGAACAAAATTTTGGGTATTGAATCATCTATTATGTCAATTCTATAATGTCATCCTGTGAATTGCCTAATCCTTACTATCAATTATGTCAACCAACAATGGAAGGACAACTAGATCAATATTTTCATACATCATAACCTCAGGAATATCCTTCTTCCTCAAAATTCTAAGTTCGTCAAATAAAGAAATCACACTGTCTTGTTTAACACCTTCGGTATTAACATTTGACATCATAAAGTTTGTACCAATCCAATAACCAGTTAACCAAGCATAAATTTAATAATATTATTGTCCCAAAAATACGTTCAAAAATCTTTGCAAATGTTCCTTCCCAAGTTGAAAAGTGAACCCTATTCGGTGTGAACATATTGGCAACAGATCGGACTTCGGAAGAACAATTCAAGAATTGCATAATAGAAAGTTGTCAAATAAAATCTGTGCAAACAATTTCCAAGCCTGCACTATTACTAATACTTGAATAAAAAAGATTTGGATTTTTGCCTGAATTTAACAATTCTAAATCCTTATTTGCAGCACTTTTTGCATGATATTTGGTTTAAAATTGACTTATCGGATATTTATAGTATTTATTCGATTTACTAACAAATTTGTAGCAATGATATAATCTTAAGAACAAGAATATGTACACATTACACACAAATGGTTGAGCGGAAGAATTGTTTGTCTGGATAATCTTGCAAAGAATCCTTTCCCACTTGTAGCACCACTGACATTTCGTGGTGTACTGTCGTCACCATTTACCTGATCACCTGCTTGAATAGTTTAAACACTACCATCATACATCAAAACAGGTATACCTTTTCCGAAACATTTACCAGTACCGACATGCCCAAGATACAACATATTGGAGAAATCTTTGCTTCAAGAGGCAAGAGCTTCTTCATAACATTTCTTTCGACGTTTAGCAGCTTCTTACTGTATTTATGTTTTAACTATTGCTTTTTATGTTCACTTTTTGTAACCTCCTCGCTGTCTTCTTCACTTTTTGTTTCAGTTTCTTCTAATTCTTCTTCAGATTTCTCAAGTTCTTTCTCTTTTACTGGTCTTTTAGCAAGCGACTCACAAGTTGACTCGAACTTTTTAATGGAAGGTTTAACCTTTGTCGCTGTTTTATCAACCTTCTTAACATGTTCTTATTTCTTAACTGGAATTGACCGTAGTAACTTGGCTTTTAAATATTATGGAGCTTCATCTTCCGTACTTTCATCTCATTTGTCTTTAACGTTTTTCTCTTTCTCGACTTTAGTATCTTCCCAACTTTTTTTAACTCTGATTCCTGTTTCCAACTTCCTTTAACTGCAATTTCCACCTTTTTAATTTCTTTTATTTAAAAAGAATTAAATAATATAACACATCTTAGCATTATGAATACAACAGTTATGCGATGACTCGAGACAACCCTTCTTTAATTTCTACTTTTTCTTTCACAGGCTCAATAAAATCTTTCACTACGGTGGCAGATTGTTCAGCTTCAATCTGTACCGCTCGTTGTTTATCAGCTGTCTCTTTTTGTTAGAATACACAACTTTCTTTGGTTTCTGTTCACCACCTTGACTAAGACCTTCTATTTTGATGTGTCCAGCTTCCATCATTTGTTGTAACTGTAATTGATCTTTCTGTTTTTCTTCATCTGAGCTGGGGACAATAGTTTTCCTTCTTTTTTCAACTGTTCTTTCCTTGCCTATCAGAATAATACCAGGTAATTTATATTAATACAATGTATAAAAGGTTTGTCCCTATAGCATTTGATAATCACTTACCTTTTCTTTTTCTTTTTTCTTTCTCTTGTTTCTTCCTTCAGCCGCTCTTCTTCCTCTATATGCTTACGTTCCTCTATAACAACATTTCATAAATAAATATCCCAGACTATAATTAACATAATTTTATCTTATTATACCTTCAAGTTTCTTTTGTTGTACTTCTTTCTCTCTTTTTCCTCTGCATTAAATGAATCCGAAATCATGTTAAGAAGAATGAGTCACTATGTAATAACAATGACTTAATACAAACCGAGAAGTACATACTTAGTCTTTATCATAAAGTATAATCCATCTAGTTATGTATATCCCACCCAGAATAAATAATCCTTAGCAGGACAAATGACAATGAAGGATAAATTCGCTTTGGTAATTTTATTTTCTAGTGGTTTTTATTTTAATTTTTTTGTAACATTTTAAAGTTCAATCCATCACTTATATAATTATTTTTACAGGTGCGGTGAACCTCAATCATGATTTTGAGGAGCGGATATGACTATATAGAAATAAATAGGACTATTAAATGTAATTGCACGAACTGCTGTAATTAAATAACCGATTTATTATTATTTTGATATGAAATTGGATTACATATAATTTAGTTATTCTTCAAAGACTTTTCCATGATCATACCAAAAATATATATATCTGCTGTTTGTGTGTAAGGCTTTTCTCTTACTTCAGAGCTACATTATGAGCACAAGAATAGCATAAATTTATGCAGTGAAAAAATAATAATAAATTTTATATTTTTAGACTTTATCAGCCAATTCAGCTATTGTTTGCAATTCTAACTTAATAATATATATATAATTCAAATAAATATCAGATGCTTTTATATATTGATGATCACATAAAACTTCTGGTACCATATAGGATAATACTCTATATATTTTCTCTTTAATTTCATTATTTGCTGGTTGATATATTCCTAAATATGGATAATTATATTCCAAGCAAATAATATATCTAAAAGTACTCTTACAATTCTAAATTTTTGATATAATCTATATAATTACCAGATTGATCTAATTAATTTCTCAAATTTTCATCCTTACAATATTTTAAAACCATAATAATAAAATTCTTAATAACTTAAAAATTCTTTTTAATGCGATATTTTCATTTGACTCCTTTTTGATTTTTGATATCCAATATCTAATACAATTAGCTTTATAAATTTTACTGAAACCACCTACTATAAGTAATATTTTGGAAATTTTCAAATGGTATCCATTCATATTTATTAATATCTTGATTTCCGCTAGTTATATCAGTTCATTATATGAAATTGTAACATAATACCATAATACTATTAAATAAATAAATGATTCTGGGTAATTTATGATACTGTAGTATACGTCTTCTAATCAATCAAGAGCAAAGGGTACGCCACTCGTGCATCGTTAAATGCTTATGTAAACAAATAGCCTGATGAGTACAAGATATTTTTATTAAAATTTTCAATAATATTATAATTAGTAAATTTACCATTAACACGATTTCATAAATTCTTTAACTTTTCAGTTGATATTTTCATACTTAAATAACTATATAAAAATTATAATTTCAGCTATGACTACATTACTAATACTTTTTGCAATGTGATAACATCCCACAAAAAGAATAGATTAGATTATAATTATTCAGCATGACAAAATATTTACTTTATGATCGACAATATCATACAATTTGAAAGGTTTAGCAGAGTAAAAATCACATAATAAATTATTATTAATTTCCCAAATATATCATTTATATTCTTTATATTATTATTCTTAAATATATAAATACTACCTTTTCTTCAATATTTCATATTAATTTTCATTTGGTATCTTTTAATTATATTATTATCATAATTTTATTTCCTCTCTATAATCCTTTTTAAAAACTACTCCATCTATCCCTTCTAAACTTCTTATCTTTCTTATACTGTATATGAGAACTTTCTCATATCAGGCAAGGAAAACTGGTCAGATAGTTGAGTATTTTCTAACTGGCTGGTTGGGTTTTTCTTCTTTAAACTTCCACTTAACTTTCTTATACTGTATATGATATCTTCTTCATATCAGGCAAGGAAAGCCGGTCAGATAGTTAAGTATCTCCTAACTAGCTGATTGGTTTAGATTAGAATATCCTCCTCACTTATTTTACTTAATTTCAAAAAAATCCAGTAACTCTAAGGATATCATCTATTAGCAAAAAGTCTATTACTAATTGATAAAATTTGATAATTTAGATATTATTGGACTTAACAAAACAAACTGATTAGAAAGTAACAATTTATTAACAAAAAATGGGAAAACAAAATATACAAAATAGATAAAAGATGATGCAGTAGTCATATTAGACTTTTGAATAGTAAAGACAAAACAATCTAAGAATAACACAAATATACAATCTGTATAATAACAAAAAAGTAACAACTAAAATTAAATAAATAGGTAAATAAAAGAATTGTTAAAGACTATAAAAAAGATCATTGAAAATGAAAATTTTAATAAGAAGAAATGACGAAGCTAAAAACAGAAATACACATGGAAAAATGAAAAGAATAAGAACAATTTAAGAAAAAAGTATATAAATAAAGAAATTTATATTATAGAAAATATAAAAGTACCAGGACTATTGGAAATAACTTATGAATTGTGGAAAAAGTAAAAATTATTAAGAAAATAATAAAATGCAATAATTGAATAAAAAAATATCCAGAAAACTGAAAAAAAGGAACAGTATATAAAGTTAACAAGTTAACTAAAGCATATATAATAAGTTAGAAATAAAAAGAAATAATGATGTAAATTTGAAAAAGATAATAAAAGAATGCAAGAGTAAAAAATTAGGAAATGAAAAAAATATATAGTAAAATTAATTTAGAATTGTTAAGATAGAATAGATTAGATTTTTAAATTAAACTAAATTTTTATTTTTAATTTTTAAAATAATCAAATAAATAATTAATAATTGCAAAAAAAAAAAATAATAATAAAATACTTATTTACTGTATTTAATAAAAAGAAAAACAATAAAATATTTTTTTTTATATACCAGAATAGTCAAAACTATTAAAATTATTAATTAAATATGTTTTGATAATGATATTATTTGGATCATTTATTCATATTCAAATATTCAAATATAAATATATAATAGTCCATACTTTTATATTGCTGAATATACTGTAGCAAAATTACCTTTGCTTATTTTTTTAAAACATTAAATTGTATATCAGTTGTAATGACACCTGCTCATTTAAATATTATATTTTTTGAATTAATTTATCAAATTCATCTTTACTGATTCAGTTTGTTTTAGTATTACTAAAGCCATTTTAATACCTATTTATTTCACTGAAAGCATTTTGCCAAATCATTATTTTGCTAAAATCCATTTAACTGATTGATTATAACTAAAAATCATTTGTCAAGCAATATGTTTTTCTTTATTTTTTTGCAATATCTTATCCATCAGAATCAAAAGAAATATATGACAAGTTTATAGTTTATTAAATTGATTTTTATCACATGTATTTATACATAAAAATAAATTTACTGTAATATTGAATACTACTTGCAAAAATTTCACTAACTGACTTTTTATAACTTATAAGTTACCTATTAATTGTGAAATTAAACTACTATAGTTATAATAAAGGATTATACTTCATACTAATTAATCTGTTAAAATTACTCTAGCTATTTATTAAGTAAAAAATATAGACTTTTAAAAATAATTACATAAACTCATTTTAATAATTTTATTTATAATTTCTATTAAATAAATTTACTACTAAAATTATTTTAGTTTATTATATGAATTTATAAAAAAAATTTTCATAATTAATTATTTTTTTAATTCTTGTATTTTTTTAATACTTACTGTAGATACTTAGTCTCATTATTTGAGTTTTTTTAATAAATCTTGCACCATATCTTTAATTTTTGTTTATTTTGAATATTAAATTCTTTTAATATTTCTTATTATTATATATGGTAAAATAAAATGATTTGTTAAAGAAAATATATTAATTATTATTATTGTATATATTTAAAAATTAATTTTATAGTAAAAAATTAATTAAATAATTTGATCACAAAATAATTCTCTTAATAGTTTATGATACCTTAGTAACTATAAAATAAACAAATACATATGAATTGATTAAATTTTGTAAATAATTTACAGAAAATTATGTAAATATCACATAATAATTACTGAATATAATATTTACATAAATAAGTTATATTATATTTTCTTATTAAATTTAGAATTTAAAAAAATATAAATCACTTCTTTAAATGTTGTTTTGATAATTTTTTCTTTATAAAAATTCTAGATATTGAATTATTATTAAAAAAAATAATGAAGCAAATTATATTATTAATATTACATAGTTTCTCTTAGTTTAAACCTGTTTGATTATTTTTTACTTTAGCTTATAATAAGTAAAGAATAATTATGCATCTTATGTATAGCATTTCCTTTAATACTATTTGCTATTTAATCTTATTTGTAAAATTTAAACAAATGGTTAAGGATAACATATGTTTTAAAACAAAATATTTTAAAATAATTTAAATTAGTTTTTTATTATTTTAAAATATTTTTTTTTTGTTTTAAAATATTAATCAGCATGATTATTATAATAAAATTGCATAATTATATTTTAATCAATAAATAACTTTTAAGTAACTTTTCATATTTTATAAGTAATCTTTTTGCAAAACAACCTTTTTAAAATTATGTCTTAAATAATAAAAACTAAATAAATTTTATTGAAATAATAAAAATTAAATAATTTATTAAAAATATAATAAAATACCTAAAAATTAGATAATATTAGCAAATGATAAAAAAAAATTAAATTTTATTAAAAAATTAAAATATATTATATAATAAAATGCAGTAGGGCAAAAATAGGAGTTTTGAAATAGCATCACATAACCTCTATATTACCACAAGAGCTATTGTAGAAGTTAAGGCTATATAATTTCTTTTGATCCTAGGAACCTATTTTCTGAAATAGATATTACATAGTCTCCATTTACCCTAGGAGCCTTTTTTCTGGGATAAAAGTCTTACCAAAAATATGGGTATACTTCTAAAGTCTTACTAAAAATATAGATATATCCCCCAAAGTCTTACCAAAAATATAGATATATCCCAAAATCTTACTAAAAATATGGGTTTACCTTTCAAAATCTTACCAAAATCTCAAATCTATTTCCACTAACTTATAAGGCTTTAGTACATAACTTATTATAGTATTAGATCACATAATAATCTCTAAGACACTATCTACTAGCAGATCTAGTAAGCTTACCATATTCATTACATCAGAAAATTTTTTTAGGAAATATATAGCGATATATATCTCTCCATCATTATTTATCACATTAATTATAATATGTGATATATATCGATAATAATCAAACTCGTCAAGTGAATTCGATGTGAATAAATAGTGATAAAACATCATATTTTAACCTAAACAATAAATATCGATAAATATTAATGATAAATATTGATAAATATTTAACGATAAACATCAAATTCGATAAACANCAATAAATATGCTAATGATAAATAACCTGAACGATAANAAATACAAATGATAAAAATCAAAATTTAACCAATACGATAAACATTGTNTTTTATAAAGGATAAATAATCCTTTGCATTTATTTTATTATATAAAATATTATAAACTAAACTAAACTAACTAAACGAAAAAAATGTCAAGCAATAAAAATAAAAAAATGTAGCGATAAAATAATAAAAAAAA
>QKYT01001148.1:2729-24135 GCA_003550305.1 Glomus cerebriforme | reverse complement strand
TCTATTTATATAAAATGTGATCACATATTTGGTATTGTGCAATGAAATCATTCTTATAACGAAGGACTGATCAGTTCGGACGCCAACTTCGTTATATCGAGTCGTACTGTAACAAATTAAAGATCTTTCGACTTTGATTCAACTCAATTGACCCAAACTTGTTCGGAGGTCTAATTAATACAAGTTTTTTACAAAAAAATCAGTAAATCAGTTCAGTTTTTGGTATTTATCAACTGGTATTAGTTTGGTCAAAAACTGAACTGAATGTTTCAGTAAATTACCGATACCGATACTGATAATTTCGGTTCAGTATCAGTTTTGGCAAATATCGAACTGAACTGAACTGATCAGAACTCTATTTATATCCTTCCCCTATTCAAATATATCCAACATATGTTGGCAGTATTTTCTCTTAAAATAATTTTTGAAGCTTGCGATGATACCCACGTCAAGTGATTGGAGATAACTTGTAGTATTGGGTGGTAGGAAAGCCACTTTAACATGAGTTAATTGGAATTAGAAGGTATCAGGCTGATGTTTATCTGATCTACCTCTTGAACTATCACCATAACTACTGAACCACCCTATGATCGCCACGATCCCTTGAAGCTCGACTTTCTATAATTAAAATGTAAAAAATCATGTTAGTTAGTATAAAAGAAAAATTTATAGAATAAGCCTTACCAGATACATTTTCATCATTATCTTGATCATTCTCTAAGGCTGGTGAATAATGTGGATAGCGCGATGGTGCATTGTTAATTAAAAGCAAGATCTTTTTATCTTACGCTCTGAAATGACTGTCCATTTCACGAAGAACCTCTTCAAAAATGGAAGAGTTCATCCACGCTTTAGGATTACCCTGATAATACATAAGAAGACATTCTAAAGTAACCTTTAAAAGTGGTCTCAGACACTTTAAATTGGCAATTACCCATAGTTTTAGCTTATCAGTTCCTATCATATTAATGCCAAAAAGAACCATAACTTGAGTTCTATCTTTCTTTTGACCAGGAACAGGTTTCATTGATAATGTTTGACTTGAAAACATCTGGTAAAAAAGTTTCTATATTTTTAAAAAAATATATATATAAGTATACTCTATATAATTACACATTGTAACAATTAAATTATGCTTTAATATTAAATAAAAATATGCTAACTACGAGTTATACACTACTATAAATCATTATATGCATGAAACATGCCATTATCAATTTCATAATAAAACCTCTCACATCAATATTATAAATGCGATTAAATGTATATCAGCTTAAAATTAATTGTAACTTTATTTTTTCTTCTGGAAGAAAAGCCAAAAGTGCGCTTTTTGCTTCTCTATGTATATAGTACTTATGAATGTTATTATGATTTTTAAACTTATGTAACCAGTCATTGAAAAAAGCCAAGTCTTTTTCTTGAATATTAAAAGCTTCTGCAAAGATTTTAATCTTTTCCTTTATTAATAATTCCATTAATATTACATCACCAATTGTCACATTTTCTACCTATAGACTCATTGCATATTCAAGGACTAGAAACTTGACTTTTTTATGCCTAAAGGTTTGAACAGTATTTTCTGTATTTATGGCTTTTCATTTGTCACTTTGTGATAATATCTTCAATATCGTACTTATATCGTACTTCTATCAATCTTTAAGTTAGAGTACTTTTCATTGAAGTGGTTTGTAATATTTACGTGTCATTTGCTTTCATTTGCTTTTGCCCACTCACAGATTTGATGTTTTACGTCATTATTTATAGCTGAACAGCACTGTTTTAATTGGAATCTAATAGGAGGCATAATAAAGAGCATATTTTTTTTGTAATCAATTGATCATTTGCTGCAGATTTATATGATTTAATATGTTACGAATCAATCTGACGATCAAATGTATAATAAACTTAATCATTTTGATGTACCAATTAAAAACCATATAATTATAAGAGGTTTAATCATTAATAAACATAATATGTAAATTAGAACTTTTAAGTGATAGTAATTATAAGTGATATAGAGGTAATTTAATAGTATTAAAAATCATTTTGTGAAAATGGGTACTTATAAAGAGGTGTGACTATATAGAGTATGACTATATGAAGGTATGACTATATATTATATATATAATTCTGGCCAGAATTAAATTAAAACCAGTTGCTTTACAAATTACAACAGGTAATAACTAGTTATAATAATTAAAATTATTGCTTTTTCAAAATATTTGGTATTTTGTATTTGAATTAATATAAAAAATATATGAAAACAGTGATATCACTTTCAGAATCAGAAGAATCAGAAGAACTTGTATTAGAATCAGAACTATCACTAAAAGAAGTGTTAGAAGAAGTATCTGAATCTGAGTTCGAATCTACAATAGTAAGATTGACCTTTTCCTTAGACTTGCTTTTCTTTTTCTTTTTTTAAAGGCATTTGTGAGAATTGTGGCCAGCTTTATCATAGTTAGAATATTTCTGCTTTGAAGATGATTTTTTAACAGTATGTTTAATGACAGTATTTATAATAGTATTTAGTGTCAATCCTGCTAAACTATCTGAAATATTATCTATAGGGTCATAATCATACTAATTAACAGAATATTTACTTGAATTTTTTCTAAGTAGGTCACTCAAAAAATATCTAATAGCAAGATCATCTGCTCTCTTACTAGTGGATTTTTTATTATTATCTAGAGTCTTAGTCACTCGAGACATAGTCTCTTGCAAGGATTTAATGGTAAACTATAAATCAGTGTTTTGTTAAGCTGTTTAAGGCTGTAAGAATGCTATTGTAGTTTTTATCAAATTCTTAATTTCAGTTTTAGTCAATCCTGATTTGTTAGTATCTACATAGGGGTTGACTGCTAGAAAAACTGGAAAAGAAGATAGCACACTCTTTTGAGATAAATGTAAATTTTTCTGCTTCAGCCAATGCTTTTGTAATATTATTTTGCATATCATAAAACTTAATCATCATTCAAAGATTATATTGGTTCATTAGTGATAATCCTCAAATAAACTGTTTTCTTTGCTATTTGGGAGATCATTTCTGCTAGATTACCAATCTTCTTAATTTGAGCAGAAAATTCTTTAATATCTATATTTCCTTGCATAAGTTGATCAAAAACTACCATTTGTTTTAAATGTTTGACAGTTGTATAGGCAGTTTTGAGTAAGAAAATAAATTGGCCAAGTGCAATGTTAGACGCTATTGTAATAACAGGAAACCTTCTAGCAGTATTTGATAATACTGACATATTATTTGTAAGTTCATCACTAGCTATAAACCAGTTTTCCTTCCATGTTCCATTTGGAATAATATCAGCACCAGTTGTGATACCTATACCAATTCTACCAATTTTGGTGATTACCTTATCTTGGAATTTTTCTGCAGTATTTAAAGTACCAACCTGACTACTTTCATTTTTGCAGCCAAAGCTTGAACAGCAGTTAAATTAGCTACTTTCAAGTTGTCTGAAATAAGGTTACTTGCTGAAATCTAGGGGTTAAGTAAGATGGCGTTTTGCCAAAAAGCAAAATTTTGCCAAAACTATATTAAAGTTATATTAAAAAACTAGCGAAACTCTGAAAAAAAGTGAAATTGCCGAAACCTATTATAATTGCTGAAACTACTGAAACTCTGCTAAAATTATAATAAATCTATAGTAAAATTTTGACGAAACTAATCGTAAGATTTTGAAGAGGTTTAGACAGGCAACCTTAGTCTGAAAGATTATTACATTTTCAATTTTTGCCTCTAATACGAGTTTCATACTATTGCTTAGCAGATCTTTTAAGATAAGATATTAATAAACCTAAAACCTTTACTCTTCCAGAAGCCTGTCCTGCTCCAGAAGTTACATTTATTCAACTAGCTACTACATATCTCTGAAAATCTTTAAAAAAATCTTTTAGATCTTTTTTAGGATGTTTATAAAATATTGGGGGTCCGTATCCTATCATTTCTATTTGTTATATATTAGGTGAATTATTCTGAAATGCTAAAATTTGTCACTGTAAATTTAAAATATTCTGGCAAGAATTTTTTTCTTTAGCCTTCCACTTCTCATATCATTCATAGAGTTTATCACAATTAATAATAACTTTAAGACAAATTTTCCTATAGTAATATACCAATATGGGTTCGCTTTCCTATTATATTATCTAATATTCTATTTACTTGACTTTGGGCATTAGTCCACAACTGCTAAAGATTTAATAAACCTATCTATCACTTCTTTAGCAAGTTTCTTTTGGATAATTTCATTATCATGCTCAGTTTCTGCATCATATCATCTTCTTTGTTCTCAAACTAAATCTTAATGCAAATTATTTTTTTTTCAATAAATTTGTCTTATTGTTCTTTTTATTTAATCTATTAGAATTTCTCTAGCTGTTATTCTATTTTTTACATAACTATCTATAGCATTTGCTAGCTTTATGATTGTGATTATATTATCATCACAATTATACAAGTCTGGAGAATTCTCTCATTCTGGTGAATTTTTTCATGATAAGATAATCCTAATCCAGTATCGTAATTTCTTTACCTGCTTCTCAGATTCTACTAACTACTTTTCTAAGCTAGAAATGTATTTTTCCTTA
Organism: Glomus cerebriforme; assembly: GCA_003550305.1. Lineage (NCBI taxonomy): Eukaryota > Fungi > Glomeromycota > Glomeromycetes > Glomerales > Glomeraceae > Glomus > Glomus cerebriforme. The sequence continues at coordinate 19,533 of QKYT01001148.1, read as the reverse complement.
TTTCGCACATCTTTCTTAAGATATAGCTAATTTTTTAGGTTAGAAATTTCAAATTTTAGTTCTAATATTTCTTCTTCTGAAGCATTTTCAAGACATTCTATCTCATAATTGAGATTCTGAATTTCTTGCTCACATCAGAAATAATCTCATTCCAGTTAATTAATTCATCTTTTATTCTGGTGATTACTATCAACTTCTGCCTGCAATTTACTACAAAGATGATAATTCTCCTCCTCCAGCTCAACTTTATGTTCTTCATATGTTCTTCTCTACCTTAGATGAAGCCTCTGAAATGCAATTTTTTTTGTAATTATAAAAGAGAATCAGAATAAGCCAATCACAAATTTTGATAGATCCCGATGAGGCTTAGAGAATTGAAAAAAATATCATATTATATGATATATATTATTATCTAACCGGGTATTATTCTAATTCCAAATTATTGAGAAATACGTGTAAGAAAGAGGGATATCGATTCCGCCTAAGTGAATGCAAGATTTTTTTAAAAAATTAAAAGTCATACCAAATCAATAAAAACTCTCCAAAGAACATTCCTAAAGCTAGCTATGGATGAATAACACATTCTAATTATGTACATCAGTATGATATACTATTTCTAACATATGATCATTATAGAGGTAAAAAATATAAAGTAGTACTTAGGGCCATAATATATATTATCTAATATTAGTTTCATAAGAGATCCTACCTCTGATCCTTCTTTCTAAGTAAGATTTTTTCAATCAATAATATTTAAATATATATATAGTATTAATTTTAACCAATAAAAATGCATAATTTTGTATTACATAAGATTTTGTTTTATCCTAAAATATGACCTAATAAATGTTACGCCTCTTAATATCATTGACTGTACTTCCAGATATAAGACTTCAGTTTCTTTTAGGTTGAAGAATAGTTCAGAAGTTGCCAAAGCATTTAAAAAATATATGATGATCAAAATAATCTATTAACATAGCCAAAACTTTTACAATGTGATAGTAGATGTGAATTTATAGGTAAAACCTCCTAATTAATACAAGAGCATAATATTACAATCTGAGTGATTGGCCCATATAGTTATAGAGGACTTGTATTTATCAAGTGTTACAACAAGACGCTCTCAAAAATTCTATATGATATTTAATATGCCGTTGAATCAATATCTTTTGATCTAAGATTAATAAGAGCATGGGTTAAATATATACCAGTAATTATTGATTACCTAAATAATTATTTCACGCGCCTTATTTGAGAACTGGAATCAGAAAAGTGAAAATTTAAGCTAGTAAAAGTTATTGCATTAGAACAAGTAAAATCTAAACCATTTACAAAATATAGGCATCTGGTTGAAAAAAATAAAATAACATTAAAGAAAGAAGATACTGTCTGCTATCTTTTCACTAATGCAGAATAGAAGAGTAGAATAGAAAATCAGAAGCATGCAACTGACCCTACATTCAGTCCAAGTCTTTATAAAATCTGAAAAGTTATTGTTATAAAGAATGAATCAGTTTTATATTATCTTGATGGTGAATATGCTCTATCACATGAGTTTGTGCGAGAAGAACTCATGTTAATAGTTGACATAAAAAAAGTAGGATATCTACCCTAAAGCATATTATCTGTATATATTGCTTATATCACTAATAGAGAGATAGATCAAGCTATTAATTATACCAGAAGATATGGTGGTCAATATCTAGAAAGAACTGGATGGATAGATAGTCATAATATATATCTTTAGTCTTGTGAAAATGGTATATACCAATGGAAATATCCATTAAAATATATTATGAAAAAATTTGAATGGTATCTGCTATGTCATTATACTATTGAATGAACTGTACAATATATTTTCAAGGATCTGCTAAGCAAAAAATTCCTATTACATAGGCCAAATTTTTTGGATGAAATGCAACTCGATAAATATAATGAGAAATTGTATCTTGCATTTGAATTTTAGGATCCTCAATACTATCATCACAATAGTCTGTATCATCAGAAAAATGAAACTTTAGAAATACAAAAGAAATGTGATCAAAAAAAGCGGGATATTTGCAAGAAGCAAAATATATGTCTTATTGAAGTTCGTTATACCACTGATCTTTTTTCCTATATTAAGTACACACTTATCGAGAAAGGATTCTTAAGTAATTCTTCAAGTTAGATCAAAGAGAATTATTATTTTCTTGGTATTTTTCTAAGATGGCCTGTTCCAGAAATTTTTTGATATTTTAGTATATTATTAGCAATAATTAGTTTGACATGAAATAAATAAACTTGAGCTAGTTGAAAGGCTTGTATATCATATTAACAAGATTAAAGACCCATATTTTAAATATATTGTTTTAACTGTAATGTCTAACAAATTATCTTTAGATGATGCAATCAGAATAGCTAAATCTTATGAAAAAAAGTGTCTTTCTGAAGAATATATTAATAGTAAAACTCTAATGCTATGGGAGTGTAATAAAAAACATCAATAGACTGCTTAATTTAATTCTATTAAACATCATCATACATGGTGTCCCTATTGTGTGAAGAAAAAAAAGCTTGATATCTCAGTAGCTTAAAATTGGCACATGCTAAAAACGGGAAATGCATTTCAAAAAAATATATTAATAATAGTTCACCTCTCTTATGGGAATGTACAAATAAACATAAATTTTATTTCTCTCTCAGGAATGTTAAAAATCAAGGAAGTTGGTATCATGAATGTATGAAACTTAGACTTGAATTCATTCAGAATTTCACAAATGAAAGGGGTGGAATGTGTCTTTCTAGTTCTTATTATAACAGACATACTCCACTTTCTTGAAGATGTTCTGAAGTATATTCATGATTTGCTTGGATTGATAGTATTCAAAGAGCCCACAATATGTATGTGAATCTGTAAAACTTGGTATCAAATATGCTAAAAAATTAGTATATAGTAAAGATGATAAGTGTTTATTCAATATATATACTAATCAAAGAACAACTTTATATTGGAGATGCTTCAAATTATATGAATGGTATGTTTCTATTGATACTATTAAGAAAAATAACTCTTAGTGTCCATATTGTACTAATACAAAACTTGATATTTCACTAGCTGAAGATATTGCAAATAGTCGAAATGGGAAATGTTTGTCAGATTCTTATATTGATTGCAAAAGTCAGTTATTTTGGAGATGCAATAAAGACTATCAATAGTATACTATACTTTCTTATATAAAAAATAAAGATTCATGGTGTTTATATTGTTTCAAATATAAATATGAAAAATTATGTTAAGAGATTATGTCAAAATATCTTGGATTTCCATTTAAGATATGTCAACCTGATTTTCTTAAAACTTTAGAACATCCTAAAGAATTAGAATTTGATATCCCCTATTATAACCATGGCTTTTTTTTTTCCTTTGAATATGTACAAATTTTATTAATGATTATTCAAGAATACATCATTAAACACATTAAATTTAATACAATTATTATATATTACTCTTATTTGATTAAAGTCATTATAATCATCAAAGGGTATGCACTTTCTCTATTGTAGGTAGAGGATATATCCATTCCCTCTTAGACATCTATATATGCCTGCAGTCTTGGAGAGAAGTAGATGGCCCAACAAAATTACTTCATACCTACTGGAGAAGCAAGGTGAAAAATAAGATTGCTATTACCAAACTGTATGGTATAATCCCATATGTATCCAGTCTGAGAAGTCTTATCTTATCCTTAAAGAACAGAGTATTTAGAAGGTTACCTTTACCTCACAGTAAAAACTACTACTCTTAATAGAATTTTATATACTTTTTTTTAACACTATTTTCTCTAACCTGCTAACATCCTTTCTATTTAACCCTATACATACTTCCTCACCTAAAATGATTTTCACTTGGATCTTCCAGATCATTCTCCTATCTTCCATCATCCTAGAACAAAATCTTCTATGGCTTACTAATTATACCTAATTCCCTTTAGGTTATCTAAATCTCCCTTCAAATCAACTTGGATTTTCAAATCAGCTAGAAATATTGATAACTTTATAAAGACCGAATGCTGATGTCAGTCTTTAGAAGGAAAGAATAATATAATGAATAAGTTTTCCAATAGCTTCCAGAACTTGGTTACAGGCATACTTTGTTTCCAAAATTGCTTACATTGATCGGATCTTTACTCAACACAAGTAATAATCTAGATGGATGAGGTTAAAAAAACAGAAAGGTGGTATTCTAACATCACTAGCCGAATAAACTGATAAAAAGTTTCCAGCATACAAAAATAAGAAAGATGCAAGCAAGTAAATTTTTCATTCACTATTCAATCAAATTCAACTCCTTAAGGACACACAAAAAGGATCATCATCTGTGAAACTAAACTAAAGGGAATGTAACAACAGTGAAAACCAATCACATAATAGTGATCAGCTGCAAATTAAATTTTGGATACCCCTATTTCCCCCACTTAAAGTAACAAGTATAAAGAAGAAAACAGCATGTTACATCATCCCAGGTAGAGGTACTGTATGCTCCGAAATCTGATCAATCCAGATATCTGATCATTCATCTGAAAATTGATCAGATTCAGATTGATCTGTTTGTACTACCAGATTAACCAGATGGTTCAACGGATATCTGGTCAATCCAATGATCCATTTATATCACCGGATTCACTAGATTTTTTTATAAAACTTTACATATTGTAATTGAAGGTGGAAGAGTTTCTCCTACAAAAAGAAAAAAAAGAACATTAGTAATGTTCTTGTATTGAATTATAATAAAAAAAACTACCACCCTACCTCCCTTTATCCCATTTACCTCCAGGAGCCAAGCTGAAGAGTTCGTTCTTACAAAAAAAGAAAAGAAAAATGAATATTAATAAATGTTCTTGTATAATAAAATAAAAAAGAAACACCCCCCTCTGTTCCCATTTATCTCATTTATCTCATTTACCTTTAGGAGTCAAGCCGAAATGTTCATTCCTATAAAAAAGAAAAAAAAAGAACATTAACAACGTTCTTATATTAAAGTTTAATAACCACCTTCCCCTTCAATTACCTCCAGGAGCTGAGCTGAAGANTTCGTTCTTATAAAAAGAAAAAAAAAGAACATTAGCAACGTTTTTGTATTAAAGTTTAATACTCCCTCAATTACTTCCAGGAGTTAAGCCGAAGTGTTCGTTCCTATAAAAAAGAAAAAAAAAGAATGTTAGCAATGTTCTTGTATTAAAGTTTAATACCCCCCTCAATTACCTCCAGGAGTCAAGCCGAAGTGTTCATTCCTATAAAAAAGAAAAAAAAAGAACGTTAGCAATATTTTTGTATTAAAGTTTAATAACCTCCCTTCAATCACCTCCAGGAGTTGAGCCGAAAAGTTCATTTCTATAAAAAAGAAAAAAAAGAACGTTAGCAACATTCTTGTATTAAAGTTTAATAACCACCTTCCCCTTCAATTACCTCCAGGAGCTGAGCTGAAGAGTTCGTTCCTATAAAAAAGAAAAAAAAAGAACATTAGCAACGTTCTTGTATTAAAGTTTAATACTCCCCTTCAATTACTTCCAGGAGTCAAGCCGAAGTGTTCGTTCCTATAAAAAAGAAAAAAAAAGAACATTAGCAACATTTTTGTATTAAAGTTTAATAACCTCCCTTCAATCACCTCCAGGAGTTGAGCCGAAGTGTTCGTTCCTATAAAAAAAGAAAAAAAAGAACGTTAGCAACATTCTTGTATTAAAGTTTAATAACCACCCCCCTTCAATTACTTCCAGAAGCTGAGCCGAAGAGTTCGTTCCTATAAAAAAAANAAAAAAGAACGTTAATAAACATTCTTATGTATTAAAATAAAAAAAACCCCCAAAAAAATAAAAAAAAAATACTGGATTTGACCAGATTATCTGATCAATCCGGTTATCTGTGTAATATCTGATCAATTCGGTGTTATCCAATGGATCCATCTGGATTATCTGAAATCTGTTCATTCCTTAATCTGGATTATCCAATCCATTCAAAAATGGATGACAGATTGAACGGATTTCACTGGAGCATATCTCTAATCCCAGGAACTACTCAGAGAGAGGCACCTAAAAATAACCAAAAAATGAACCTAAATTAAAATAAAAGACAACCAACACCAAACCAGCTAGGTTACTTCCTTCTATATTCAATATATTAGAAAGAGCTCCCTTATTATCTAAGCCTACACTTCAACTCTGTGAAAAGATCTTTACTTCTAAAGAAACTTCACGCTAAGCTAACTACTGGATCCACCAGAAGCAGTCACAAGTCTTTCTCTCCATCTTGTACAAAAAAAGAGAACCTGGGAATACTAAACGACCCCTTAGGTATCAACTTTGAAAAAGACATTAGTGACTGGAAATTATCATAAACTTGACTTATAAAGAAACTTGGTAAGTTAGAGACTAATATCCATATTTTCTAAAGCTTTGTAGTTGATTTCAGCGATGTAGCAACACTTTTCCTATGACTAAAAGACCATTTTCTTAGAGCAAAACAGTTCTTTCCCAAACTTCTTGAAAGAAATGGGTGTAGGGATCATCAGGGAAAATGCCTCCAATTTTTACTATAATCATGGCTTTGCAATTGAAGTGCAAGGAAAGTAATATAAGTATTACATTAAACATTTTCATCAAACTTTAGAAGGGTTTAATAATCTGCTAGCTCACAATCAATTCAAGAAAGAATTATATGAAGAAAATTTAATTACCCTAAAGTACATCTGGTATTATGAAGACCCACATATTATTATTCCAGAACATCTTTGAGAACTGGGTCTTATAAAATAAAGACAAAACTTTAAATGCTTGTATTTCATTAAATCCTTATTTTTTTGATATAATAATTTAGTATTACTTAGTTTAATTAGAATGAAAGAGAAGAGTATGTCTATATACATATACGCTATTATGAGATACCCAAAGAATCTTTGAAGCATATGAAATCTAACAGATTCGCACCAGATTGGCCTTTTTACCTTCTAGTCTGTAAAGGGTCTTATTACTCTTATAGCAGAAAGACAAATATGGTTGTAAATCTTATGCTTGGTAATAAACTCCAGCATATGTTTAAAGGAAAAAAAGGGGAGTGGTATATTAAGAATGATAACCTTATATTGGTAAGAAAGCACTCTGAGCAAAAGTGGCAACTAGTACAAACCAGCTTGCAGATTTTTGCAAACAGCCCAAAACCATATCGAGAGGATGTCACATTTAAAAGAATAACGCCTAATAAGATCCCGATATAACTAAATTTTCTCTGGATCAAAGTATGGTTGTTGTATTCAAAGATCTGTGTACTGAATCAAAAAAAATACAAGAGCGCATTGTTTCTTACTTTATTAGTGGTCAGTATCAAAACATCTCGCCAATATACGTAAATCAGAAATATCAGGCCATACCAAAGATAATTCGTGAAAATATTTCCCATCTAGTCATATTCCGAGGGGCGGGAAGTAGGGATGACATCCATAGAGTTGTGCGTCAATATGCAGATGATCCGAAGAAGGCATCCAAGATTATTGACAAGCATCTGCGTGATCGGAATTTTGTGGTCTTTGATTTCACTAAACCAGTAGATGATCCATTAGCGATTAGATTGGGTTGGGACACTCCTTTGAAATTGGATGAATAGGGTTCATTTCTGCCCTTTTGCATTTGTTCTCATGTTATATTATATTCCATATACATAAAAAAAAAATCATGTGCACATTCTGTTCTGAAACACCAATAAAGAAAATGTTCTGTATTATTTCACATGTAGCTTACACGCATTAGCCAAACTAACAAATTTTTAACTTATCTTCAAGCAAAAATATTATATGGATCATATGATTAATAGCATATGAACTACATTACACTGTTACAATAAATGCTAAAGAATACGAGATAAACATGTAGATAGATATACATAATTTTTGACCAATCCACCGTTTAACCTAATTATTCTTCTTTTTTCTAGGAGAAGTTTTCACTTTATCGATTTTAGAATCATCATCACTTAATTCGGAAATAGGATTTGTAATATAAGACATTATACTTTTAGAACTCGAAATAATCAAATCCTAATTTTCAAGAATAATATTACATCAATCAATATTTTTATATGTATTCAAACATTTCATGCAAAAACTTACCCGCATCGTCCACAAGTTTGAGGCGAACTTTGGTAATTCTTTGAAGAGCAAAGTTGGCAATGTTGGACAAGGGAACTTTTTTTCGAGTTTAAAATAATATACACCAGCAAAAGGCATACACATGCTATAAATATAAAAGTCGTGGTCTGTATGGGTTTATGAAGAAGAAAATTAGAGTTTACTTATAATGGAAATATTGATCCAGCTCATAGAACTTACCATATATTTGAACGCCGTATACTTTTATTCTTCTAAACTCTCCGAAATCGCCTGGATAGTTGACTTTAATAAAGTTCAGGATGATCTTTAGCATCTTGGCGGTTTTATTTCTATCCCCAACATAGTGGGTATGGTCAGGACATGATGGAGATCCTGAAACTTCCAAAGTTGACATCTCCAAATCAAAATCCACCATTGATATAATTGCGTCAATTTTATTTCCGGTACATCGTCGATCATCATCTCTTAATGATTGGTTCAGCTGATCAGCAGAGCATTGCAAGGTTGATTCACCCCTGTTGAAACACAAGCCAGCAATAAAGTTAATAATTACTCGACACACTAAATTTTTGACTTAAACTTACCACCTACAGTCCAAAAATAACTGATCTTCGAATAGCATGGTAAAGATATGGGAAACGAACTTAATGATGTAATGTCCTTCTGTCTGATTTTCTTTGAGACGGTTTCTGTCATTTGAAAATTGTTTCCAGCTATAGTAAAGAAGTTCAATGTTAGAGCAAAATCAGATTATAGTATATGAAGTACGCAGGATACTTGCAATATTTCCATCAAGTCTAAAACCCGTTTCCTCCATATCGTATTTCCATTTTCCCGTAGCTTTTCACTCTCTATTCTGATTACATCACGTAATTTTTTCGCGGTATTCTGATGAAATAAACATAAATATAAGGAATCACCAACAAATCAAAGTCTAACCTTCCCTACTTACCACATTTTTCGATATACTTTTTATATATTGTTTGACATCACCTGTCCTTCCATCTTGTTCTATGTCCTGATCAATCGAAGATAAAGTGGAAGCAGATTCTGGAAGATTGCTAAGAAAATTGAAAGGATTTCGAGCATCAGGGTTAGACATTAAAAATTCTTCTATTGTTCTAACAATATCATCCCAATTCTTCTTGAAGAGATTTCGTGCTTCTGTTGCAGAAGAACTGGTTGTATCTAGAATATTGTAACGCATTAGGCTGTAAAGAAAAGTTTTCAGCATCTAGGGTATAGACATATATGTATCAATGGAGAAAAGACAACAGATATACATACTCTTGCTTATGTAATTCTTCAACGTATTTGGATGAACAGCGCCATTGTTCCATTTTTGATCGGATACATACATTGTTGACAGTGAGTTTGCAATCATCGACAATATCATAAGGGGATTTCGTAAGAAGACCATCTTCGAAGATACCATCTTTAGGGCCATGGTCTTTACGTACGGAAACACCTGATGAAGCATCATACGAAAAAATTCGATGAGGCGGAGTATGTGACCCATCATACTCGGGACTATTAATTTCGTTTATATCGCTAGTCATTTCCGCACTAGACTCTGCGCTTTCTAAGCTTGATAATGATGGTCTTGGTACTCCTTGTGATGAGGATGGCGTGTCTTTCGTGGTTTTGGCCTGTTTACGCAAAAAAAAAAATAGAAAAATTTTGAGAAGAATTCACGGTAACAAATCCTTATAATCATAGGGATGCATCTTATACTGACTTTCTTAGCTGAACCAACCGACTCTTTATTCTGTAGATGTAATAAATCATTAAAAAATGGTTGCATAAAATTCATTGCAACGTAAGACCTTATCAATATCCTAACCTTTTTTGGAAGAGATAACTGCTTTTTCCGCTTTGGTATACGGGCAGGCATGAAATCATCGTCGGACTAAATACGAATTAAATTACCTTTATCAGACAGCCAACATTTTGTAGATTCTCTTATAGCAAAAAAAAAATGCTTACCAGTGCCTTTTCCAACACCGACTTTCTTTTATCTTCAATTGCGGTGAAGTTCATGTTTTTACTTCGGTCAAGAGCATAATTTAACTAGTATAAAGAAAGTATTAAATTTAAATTCTGTGTTCATGTAAGCAACAGCCAAAAAATTCTTACATCTTCAGATTCGATCTGAAATAATTTCAGTTCATTATGAGTTTTGACATATTGAATTTTTTCATATAGAGTTTGAGTATTGCGATCATCCCAGAACTTCACAACTTCCGGAGAGCGTTTAATATCCTAGAAACTCAAGAACATAACAATCGTTAATGGTTAATTTATTACAACCCAAATTGCGTCTATCATAAGATACAAAACATGACGGACTGCAACGAACTCAAAAGGATCAACACTGGGCGACTCAAAAGGACACACCAGTGTGTCACAGCAATAGACTCAAAAGGACCTGCCAAAAGCCAATTGACTCAAAGGGACAATTTTGCCCAATGTGCGGAACTCAAAGGGATCCATAAAGCTACTAGGGCGGGCTTTTGACCCGTCAACTGAATCTAATCATAAAAAACATACCTGCCAATTATTAAGTAGCTCCTGTGCCTTCTGTCTACGAATGTTGTCTTTGTCGTTAGCGATAATTTTCTGAAGTAAGGACTTAAACGCACCGTGTTCTTGATTGCAGTCATTTAAAACCAAGTTTTCAGACCTCCATTCTAAAAAATTAATAAGTGACCACCGAAGTGGGTCGATCTCCTGAAAGTAGCTGTTGTCGATCTTCTGTAAGTTGTTTGAAATTTGTTCCATGGAAATTTTTGTATACAAGTTAACGATCGGTGAGAAAAAGTGAGGAAAAAATTCTTTATTGTACGGTATATGAGAAATCGACTGTCGTACAGATTATGATGATGATCCCGTTCACACGTGTTAATTCTTTTGATGACCAAGTGGTCGCTTGCTTGAGCGCTTATACTATGGAGGTAAAACGCTATATAATATGCTTCGGTCAAATGTAATAAAAATAGCCATCCCTCCGGAGCAATATACATATCAGTAAATGCTATTTCGCTAAATGTTGCAAGGGAAAAAAATTCGAAATATTTTTGGGGATCGCTTTATGTTTCGTCGCACACGAGATGATTTGCAGTGTATCACTTATTCCATCATAAATACTTTAAGAAATGTGCTAATTTATGTCGCACACGCCTACATGCATTGTGGCGAAGCGAAGTGAAAAAAAAATCTAATGCGTAGTCCAATAAAATATGTATTATTATTAAGTTATATGTCAAGAAAGTAATGTAGAATATTTCTCGGAATCAGTCAAGTCAGTTAGACAATCATGATTACTGTTCCATCCCTCAATCTCAACGCAGTGCCTTTTGGCTGTTTTGCATACCAAGATGAGATAAATATTTCGCCTGTATCACTTTTGCAATTCGATGATTGATAAGAAGTTGGTGAAATCACTTCTTGCCTGGCAGGTGAAATACAAGCTGGCTCGAAATTCTGAGTATCATTTTGCACAGTATTTTTTGCTATGGTCACTTTAACCTGCATATATGTTTCATAGATAATTGAATGAGTATCATAATCATATGATACTGATGCCAATTTATCCTTTTCTGAGTGTGAGGTAGATTGGGAGAAAAGCTCTAGACAAAGACGATTAATTTTAGCCTCTTCTTTTAATATGTATTGTTTGTATTGCCAAATTCTAAATTCCCTTCTATCAATAGATTGGAAAATTTCTTGTCTTCTTGCATGTTCATTCGAAATATTATTTCCAGAAATACATCTCTTCAAGTGGTTATTTCGATAGGAATCATCACTACGACCATTTTCAGATATGAAAACTAAGGAGTCACATACACTACAATATATGTAATTTGATGGAAGACCATGGTCTTTATCATTTTCATATAATTTTCCATACATTGTAATATATCCATTCTTAGAAAGGATTCTTGGGTTCTCTTTTAGTATTTTCCTAAATGGATTACAGATACGAAAGCACCACATTTCTGGTGTTTTGTAATCTCATCTATCTGTTAAAGGGCCCAATGCATCAACTATTCTTATAAATTCATCAGAATTTTCATCTCTATAGCTTAGTCTAATTAGCTTATAATAGGTTCTACTATCTAAATCCATAATAGTATTAGTAGATTATAACAGATTATAATAATTTTAAAGTATTTTATCAATTTTAGCTGATTTAAGCAATATTATACTATAATAAAACTATATTTGATTATTCGGGTGAAAATGGGTTCATATTTTTCAATTCAGTTAAATTAGTCTGATCACTACTATACACAGCGCCTTCGGCTAAAATTTGTATCACATGTAATCTTTCTAAATCCCTGCTAAATTTCAGGAGCTGACAAGTTTCTATAAATCACGAGATGATCGGCTAATCAGAAAAAAACAGTCTAAACTATCACTCTGAAAATTTTACTTATTAACCAAAAGATGTTTTACTAAATGATCTGTATGGGCCTCTTCTATAGTATTGTTCATTATATCAAAAATTATTGCTTCAAAATTATTTCCTTTTTTCTCTACCCGATGGCGTAGATTTTCATTATAGGCTTTAAACGTATCTATAGCTCTATCAGGAACATATGAATAGCAATGATTATTATCAGCTTTTTTAAATAGCTTTATTAATTAATTTGCCAAGCATACGAATTAGAGCATATATATACCAGATAGCACCCATTATTAGTAGGTAATAAACAAAATATGGAATATGTATTGGAATAAGAGGCTAAGGCACATGTGCATTCTTTTGGTTTGGTACATTCCTCTCTCTTACAAGGGCAAATAAAATGTTTGTCACAAATATAACAGATAGTATTCCCCTTCTCACTTTCTGAAATAGTTGATGCTGGTTCACTTTGTAAATGAAATGATTGTGCGCAATTTTTGTTTTTACTCCTTTTACAACCTATTAGTTATTTGAATGTGCAGGAAATTTAAATCACAAATTTATTATTATTTTGGTAAATTTATATAGGATTAGCTATTTTTTGAACTATAGTGAGAAAAAAGGATTAGTTTGCAGATCTCTCATGATTGCATATATCATTTTATTTATTTGATGAGCAGTTACACAGCATTTATAAGGATATACAATTTAAAAAAAAAGAAAGGTCCAATATGAGCAAAATGTTTTATTATATATATTTGAAATACAACTTGCAAGAAAACATTATTTTTTCAATGGTAGTGCTGTAACAAGTTTGTCACAGTAGTACAATAAAAATTGTTGCAATAAATCCTTTAATTACAGGTAAAACGATGCCAAATTGGGGCTTATTTAAGTCATTTTAGGATACCCTAGAATGATCTAAATAAGTCCCAATTTTTTTTATTTTTCTTCAGCAGGATACCCGATTGATGACTAAATTTTGGCGTAATTCGTGCATATCAAGATTATCAATCAGGTATCTGCAAGGCTATCAATCGGGTATTTACTTTGTATGCAATCGGCACTAGTCGAAATAGGACAATTCAGCCCAAATTTGACCAGGTCGAATCTAGGTCGAATGATGATCTAACCTGCTTCAAATTAAGGTCAATTTTTGGTGCAGTTTAGGTTGCCAATCGTCACAAATTTGGAAAGAAAATTCAGATATCATTCATGCTTTATTAAACTTTAAAAAAAGCAAATTTAACCTTTAAAACCATATTATATTCAACCTTAAAAACCAATATTCGACCTTTAAAATCCCATATATTCCACCTTAGAAACTCTCTAGTTCGACCTATTTATCAATAATATTCATTCTATATAAAGCGTCTAATATAATATCCTATAAAACTACAAAAATCCATATAATAATATTCATATAAAACTACCAAAAAACTCTGTTTAATAATATAAAACTAACTATACAATATAAAAATAACAAAAAGAGAAAAAAAATAAAGTTACGAAAGAAAGACGCATGCGACATTTAACTTGGAAATTTCTTTAATAGCATAAAGATCAGAATTAGTTATGAATCNGAATATACTACTTCTGCGTTGAAAATAGCATCAATAGTTTCTTCTTCTGGATCAGCTTTTTTTTTCCCTTTTGACTCCTTTTCTTTTCGTGATTTTTTTGCTAATATAATGTAAATAATCTTAGTTTGTGATAAAATTAATAAAAACCAATTCAACTTACCAATTGCAAGCTTTCGCCGATTTTGTCTAAATCTTCGGGTTGGATCAGATTCATCTCTGCTGAATTTAATAAATAATTTAAATTCAGATCTATTAAACTCATATCATCATATTGAGTCATTTTATCATTGTTATCGTTGATTCTGTATTCGAGCATTTTGATATCCGTTGTTTCGTTTCTAATTTTCTCAGCATCGTATGTCCATTTGGGAGTGTTCTCAGACAGTTTGCTATATGTGAAGTAAGTATCATCATCGTATATTCGCTCTCACTGCTTTTTCGCGTGTTGAATTTCCTCAGCAGCGGGATCTAACACATCCTGAAGTAGGTTCTTCAACTATTAAAAACAAAGATAAAATGAAGGCTGAATAAATACTAAAATAAATAAATAACAATTAATTGCTTTATTACCTTCTCCGAACGCCACCCATAGTCATATACATGCAAAAATTGCTTATTATCTGGCAATTTTTGTCACGTTTTATCTTCTGAGTCTGATTGTTTGATAGAATAGTACCCATTCTGAATGAGAATCGATAGCAGTTCATCTTTATCAAATTCCTGTAAATTATCATCATTTTGCTCGTAAAGCTTGATGGCCATTTTGAGTCTCCTGTTTTTTTCTGTCGAATGTATAAAGATTAATTGTTAAATAACTCAAAAAGAATTATATTAAAATAAAATACTACTCACTTCGGACAAGCAGGCATTTATGTGCATATGTCAGTCATTTCTGTCTAATTGGCCTGATTGTCACTTTCTTATTCTGTCTCTTTTATGCTTATGTATCGATCGTAACCAATTAGACAATTGAGTAACTGATGGATTATAATGCCCACTCATCAATTTCTTTAATTCAGAAATTAATTTCTTGTAGATCTTATCTGACTGTTTGACAAAAGTCTTGTTATAATCTAATGCATATTCGTCAGGGATTTGGCCTTTCAAAATATGTTTCATTTCAGACTAAATAACAAAAAATTAAAATNGAATAGTAAAAAGGCTGTATACATAAGTTTGATTACAAACTAACGATTCTTACCCTCGCTGCTATATCGTTAGCTTCATCTGGAGATCTTTCTTTTGATTTTAATCTTTTTTAGATCATTCTATTGGCGAAGGATTAGTAATTGATCGAGATATATAACTTTGTCAGTATCGTTTGAGTTCACCTTGGAGAGCTTTGTTCTCTTCGTATAGTTTGTCCATTTCGACTCCAAATATTCCATTATACTTACGCAACAAGGTGTTCTCCTCCTCTACTTGCCGAAGACTACCTTCTAAATTATCTATTTTCTGTTTTAACTCAGCTACTATTAATCGTTCTCTATATAATTCATCCTGAAGTTGTCCATTTTCAGTTATCAACTTATTGACTTCTGTTATAAATTTCACATTAAGGGATATGTATATATGTAATATAATATATTGTTGTATGACAAATTCAATTTACTTACCAGATACCACTTCTTTTTCATAACTTGAAGTTTGACGACTCCTCAGTACGTTGATATTTGGATATCTTTTAATAATATTTGACGTTACAACAGATTGTTGGGATGGAGAGGAAAATACTGAGGGTGTGTTGTTTCGTATATTAATTCGAGATGATGATGATGAGATTGTGGTGATTTTAGGACGAGGTGGTGTTAATAATGTTGTGGTGATTTTAGGTCGAGGTAGTGATGATGTGATTTTAGGTTAAGGTGGTGTTGATGAGGTTGTGATGATTTTAGGTCGAGATGATGATGATGTTGTGGTAATTTTAGGATGAGGTGGTGATGATGTAATTTTAGGTTGAGGTGGTGTTGATGAAGTTGTGGTGAGAGGTATTGATGATGTTGTGGTGATTTTAAGTCGAGATGGTATTGATGAGGTTGTGGTGATTTTAGGTCGAGGTGGTGTTGATGAATTTCTTAGTGTAGAAGGTATTAAAGGTGTTTGGCCTATCGAAGCTAAAATATCTGCTGGCACAAAGAATCTAAAGGATTCTGAAGTTCGTGGTGTATTGGGATTAGATGTAGGTTGAGATGACATTAATGATAACGTTATAAAAAGCAGATTACTTCGTGGTGTGTTAGGATTGAACGAAGACTGGGATGACATTGATGAGGATGTTGATAAAGGTGGATTATTTCGTGATGTATTAGGATAGGATGATATTGATGAAAGTGGATTATTTCATGGTGGTTGAAATGATGAAGATTTTTTGCGAGACATTTTTATTTTCAAAATTTATTTTCAAAATATTTNTTTTTTTTATAAAAAAAAGAAAGAAAATATTTTTTTGCATGAAACAAGAGAATTTGTCCTCCTTTTATGTCTTTTTTTATGCTATTTATTATACTTCGTATCAAATTAGACTTTCAATCATTAANGATATTGACTATNAAATTCTCTTAAACTTTCAGATCAAATTAACTTTCAATCAGTTAAACCAAAACCAAACCGATATGATATATTTCTATTTTTAAATATCAAAATCAAATAAAATATCAAATCAATATTAATAAAAAG
>QKYT01001147.1:10507-24139 GCA_003550305.1 Glomus cerebriforme | reverse complement strand
CTGCTGGTACAACCATTATTATATTTATAAATATTTTTCTTGTGAAAAATATTTCAGAAAATGCTCAGTAAATGTATTGAATTTGCTTACGCTATTATGAAAATGGTTTTAATTTTAGCAAAATTTTTTTATGGGCGGGTAGAGTTTTTTTCCTTCAAAAAAAACGCTATCACTTTTTTCCTCTTTTTTTTTTTAGGATTCAGGAATGAATTGGATAGGATATTTTTACCATGTTATTTTTAACAAACAGTATTGATATTTTTTTTTCTTCTTATCTTTTACGAATTATTTCTTGAACTTAAATATATTTCATAATATTAAACTTGATAAATTTTTATTGCTATTAATTCGACATAATTTTGGTTTGTCCAGGAAGTTTTATTTATAGGTATTCCAACTTTTATCGCAAGGTTTAATTACTTATATTAACATACAATAAAGAAACAATGAAAAATCTCACGAGTAAATAAATTTGGTTTACGCTAAGCTAGAAATTCCCTAAATAAGTAATGCGTGTATGAAATGTTTGTATACTAAGTAATATATAGTAATATATACAAGTATCAACGACAAAGTTTCTAACAGAAGCGATAATGGATCACGTGATCAATTTAATTGAGTATCGAGTAAAAAAAAATATATATTAAATACTTTACTAAGGCAAAAAATAAATATTTTATTGTTGTATTATTGTAAAAATCATAATGAATCCTTCTTGTGAAAATAAATACTAATAATACATTTTCAAAATTTTATTATTATGCATTTATGCCATAATAACAAAAAGAAAAAAAATGTTCTAATTATGATAGAACAGAAAAAGAAATTTCAATTAATATAAAAGTTTGAAGAAAATAATCCTATAAGTAAAAAAGTCATTAACATAATAAATTTTTAAATCTTATAAATCCCTGACAGATTTTTATTACTAAATTTCATCATGAGGCAAATCATAATAAGGAGGTAATTCGGTACTTACTTCATAAATAATTTCAAAGCTATGAACATCACTTCCTTGTGTATTTTTTTTCCTATCAATACTTCAGGTGCTATGTATATTTCATTCATTCATTTTAGCTAGCAGTGGTACTATAAAATGTAATATATTGTATATATTACCACTATGATTTAAATTACGCGTTAAAAAATATTATCTCATTTACAATATTATCCTTTCTAATTTTTCATTTTCATTTTTTTTTTTTTTTTGCATTAAGTTGTGAATACTTTGATGAATTTATCAACATCAGAATTTCCATTGGTCCAATTTTTTGAAATTTTAGCATTATATTATTGACATCACCGATCACTAGTTTTAGGTTGTTTGTACACTGTGTATTATACCATTGGTATCGCTTCCTTATCATTCTGTAGATGACAACACTATCCCATCCACTGCCAAGGAACCCAATATTGCAAGTCTGGCCTCAAGCTCTATATATTTTTGCTCCCGACTCTAGCATCATCCTCTCAATAATCCGCCTCAGCTTCACTTTCTCATCCTTAAGCTCAGCATTTTCGCCTTTGGTTTCGGAATTCTCAGCCTCAAGCTTTGTCCCAATAATTCAAGTTTGGATGACAATGATTGTCAACATTTATATACAAGTTGGGAATTATTCAATGTTATATGGCAAATGTAAACTGACACACTTTATTAATACAGAGTAAAAAATAAATACAAATCGCTAGCCCGTGATACATGCTGTAATTTCGTTTTACAAAGTGAAATGTTTCTATACAAATGCTTAACTACATCAGTTTTTTCGTTTGTCTTTACAACCTGTACTAATACATTATCCTAACATTAGCTCCATGATCCGGTTTAATTTGTCCCAATAACCGATATTCTGGGTAAAATAAACGGTCATCAGTTATACTTATAAGGTATGCAGTGTCGGAAAATAAATCAATGGATAATAATATAATTAACCTTACGCCGAAAATTTATGTTGTTTGCAAACCGTGATTCTAGTAAAGCCCTCAGAAATCTGTACGAGAGAATATCATTCGTTTGCAAGTCCTGGAATCGTTTTCTTGTAAATGTACGTCCACAACCGAAAAAGGTATATTTCATTCATACCTTATCAGCGTAGGTCTCGCCTGGAATTTCAACAAATTCTTTGTCAACACTTCTTTCAAACTGCAATACTTCGGTTGAGTTGTGAGAGAAAAAGTTGTACATAAATATCCAAATTGTTTGCCTTGATGAAAATTTTTTCGTTTTATTTGTAATAAAAATTTGCGTAAAATGCTGATCGAACGGCCTGTTATTTAAGGTGTATTTCGTCATAACGTGTAACAAACTACACGTTTAGTCAACTAAGAGTATTTTTTTCTTACTGATTATACAATAAAATATCAAATAGTAATAAATATCATGGAAAAAGGTATGTAATAACGTATACATCGTATCGTGATATGACAAAAAAATTTTCCGATCTCTGTTAGTCCTTCTCACTTGTCTTTTATCTTTTGCATATACAGATACATAATGCTAAACTATTTTATTTTGGGTACCGGTGCCTCTTACACGTTTGATATCAACAATGAAAAAAACAAGGATGTTGTTACTTTTTCGCACTTCAGGGATGCAATCAAAGAGAATATCGAAAATGCCAAACTTGATAGACTGAGACTATGGAAAGTTTGCATTGATACCAGAAACAAAAGGGACAAGTATTTAGAACTTAAAAAGAGTTCTGCAGAAACTGACGTTGAAAAAAATTTCGAGGGTAAGGAGTTAGAACCATCCTGGGAAATTGCTAAGTCATTTCCAACTACTCTTACGGAGCACATACACATCATCGTACAACCGCCATCGCCCGCCATCACTGGTAAGTGTCTCCCTATGTTTTACCTCTTGAATAAGAAATTTGCAGTAACAAAATATTGATTTGATATGATGTTAAAAAATTTTTTTTCTACGTTTAAGCAGGTCCTTCTCGAAGCATTACACAAGGTACAGTACCTTTTTTTCGTAACCAGCTAAAAGATTTCTTGATAATATTATTCATTTTATTACCATTCATACTTTTTCAGTGACTCCGCCCGAACCTACGGCCATTTTCGAAGAATTTCTTAACAGCAAGCACGGCAGATTCCTCAAAACATACATAAAACAAAATGATGCATTGCCATCATTTGATCCAAAAATATCTCCAAAAATATCTGTACCTGCAACCTCTTCAGGCAAACGCCCCTCACTCCTACTACACAATCTCCCCGAAGATTGTCAAAAACATAAACCAATTACCCAGATTTCAGATGTTCAATCCGCGATTATAGAAGCAAAAAACAATTTATTAATTTTTTTAGGAACGTCCGGATGTGGGAAAACGAGGACTTGTTATGAGATACTCTGTGAGAATTGGGGGCTTTATTTCGTCGCGTCAAGAAAAGGAAATGGAGGTTCAGCTGACATTGAGGCAATTGAAACTCACCTTAGTGAGAAATTAACACAAAATTTTGAAGAAAATCGTCGATTTGCAGAAAATATTGTGCGTTGTGCGATTCTTTCTCGACTTCTTATATTATGCCATTGTATGAACAGTGCATCAGAATTCAGTAAACATCGTTGGCTTCTAATACAAACTTGTCAAAAAAACTTTGGAAATCTTTATGAATATAATGATGACATATTTCTTGAACTTATGTTGCGACTCAATGTTTGTACACCATTATCTGTAATGACTTGCATTGATAAAATATACCAACAAATTCAACAAATATCAAGCGACAAAAAGAAGTTTATAATTATCCTTGATGAAACGCAGGTCCTTGAAGGTGTATTAAGAAGAAAATTCAAAGTGCGAAGAAATGATGATAAACGATCACTATTGTCTCCTGTAGTTCAGTCTTTGAGAGAACCAACAGCATCAATGCGAAATCACTGTTTTATTCCATGTGGGACTGGCCTTGGTATTCTTTCGCTTGAAAAGGTTTTGATGACAGGAATTTCAAAGCCGGATCAAGAGGTAGATAAATATACAAAGTTTGGAGAGTGGCAGGATATTGCCCATGTGAAAAACTATGTTAGTAAGCTGGTGGTTCTGACAGAAGACGAATATAGATGTCTTTATGATCATTTTCATGGCCGGTTTCGTCCAATTGTTTCCTGTATAGAAGAGATTATCATGGGTAAAACGTTTGCTAATGCTGTTGATGAACATTGGAAGTTGATAACTCAAGATAAAGAAGATGAGCAATCATTATATAAACAGCTAGTTAATATCATTAATAGGAAGCGACCTAATCATGTGCGAAAAATGAATATTCTTGAATTGTATAAGAGTATAACTCTTGTCTATTATTATTCTGGAGCACCATTTCTATTTACCGATATCAATCAAATGACAATAGTTGAAAGTGGCTTTGGGCGTTTTCGGTCAGTAAATCCACCAACAGCCTCTCAGTTAGAAAGAATGTATGATAATGAAAATATATTGTGTATTTCAAGTGTAAACACAGACTTAATGTTTCCTGCACGTGCAGAAGAGGATGCTTTGGTTGCATTTGTGGATGAGCCCTTTGCTCTTGAGGCTGCCTTTAACTTTTTTAATGATCATGATAGTCTACCAAAAGAAATCCTTAATACAATGTGTAAAGTTAATAATGCAAGTTCATGTGGCTTTTTATGGGAAACATACTTAACAACGGAATTTGAAAAAATATTTGATGGCTCTACTAATATCAGAAACATGCCAATGTTTGATGGTATCAATGATTTTCCTAATACATTTGTGGGATCACCAAAGATTGTTAGATCACCTAAATCTTTTGTGGAACGAGTGGCAAGTTCAACCACAGGGTACACACTTGATAAATTCTTTAGTGAAATACCTGAGTTGCGTCCAACATTTTATTTCCCGGAATTCTTCTGTGGACCTGACTTGATTTTCTTTGTTCAGTTTGAGAATCAAATTGTGGTTCCTGTATTTGTTCAACTCAAGCTGCGTTATTCACTTAAGATAATTGAAAATGTGCTAAATGGACTTCATCCAACAATGTTTTATAAGAGAAAGGATGGAAAAATTACTAATGGGGAATTGAACAAACCCATCATTAAAAAAATAATAGAACTATGTGAAAAAGTTTGTTCTATTGGTATATTGGTTGCATATCCAGCAGATGTGTTCAATAAAATCCCTATTATTACAAATGATACACATAATTTAAGAACAAAAAAACCTAGATTTCTCCCGCAACAAACCATTTATAAACAACAATGTGATCAAATAACAGAAAAGCAACAACAACTCATCGGAATAATTGATCGTGAAAACGCATCACGTGTTTTTCAAGCAGATCATCTCTCATTTCTAAATGCACTAAAATATACCATGAAAGAGTATGGAGAGTATGAATTGGAAGAAGTGGAAGTGAAAGGAAATGGTAAAAAGGGTAATCAATCGAAAAAAAGGAAAATAAAGTAATTACTTTGAAAAATCTTATTGTCCACCTTTAATTTCGATAATAACTTGGTTTGTAGATAGTACCCCCCATACTACATGATGTGTAAATTATTTCTAGTGTAAATTAGACTTTATTGAATGTAATAAAATAGTATAATGGCAATATGACTATATAAAATATGAATGAATTTTTTCGATATCTTATGCAAAAATATAAAAACTGAAAAAGTGAGACCTAAAGTCCCACTTAAACAAAAACATGAAACCACTCAATAGCATAAAAAAATAAAAGCCCGATTTGGGAAAAAAAAATGCTTTAGTGGTTTTTCTCGAAGCAGAAATTGGTAGAGAATAAATGCAATATATAATATATAACATGCTTTTCAAAGGAGGGAATATGCGCGCGAATCCTAGGTCAATAATGCGAGTCCCTGCGTCATATTATTTCTTAGCTCTCTAATTTTTTCATATTGCTAACTACACCTCCAATCATATTTACAAAATTTTCGCCTATCTATACTACTTCTACTTATCTTTGGATCAAGTTCTGCAAGAGAACTCTTTCAAGACGATATTGGAGATCTTACATTATATTTCATTTCACAGCATTCCACTCCGCTGAATACCCGAAAAAATTATTATAGCGATACGTTATATTGCGCCAAATTTAAAGAATCCGACACGTGAAATTTCGATTTGATATACTGCGCAGAAAAACCACAACAATATCACTGCGCTGATTACGATCAAAATGTTTATATAATATAAGAAAAGTAGTATGTCCGAAGTATTCATAGACATTTATGAAGCCGGAAGATTTTTGTAAGAATTCGAATTGGCTATACCTGATACCTCAAATTTTATTTTCAGATTATTCTTGTTTAGCAGGTTGAGTTCGTGATACTCGAATTTGGATTGTAAATTACGTTAAGGATTATTGAGCTTAGAACCGGTAAACTTAATTTTGGCTGGCATTTAAATTTGGCCAGAATTACCGCGTTAAAGAAATTAGTGTTGGTCGCACTAAATTTTAACCGGTTGGCAGATGTTTCCTTCTTAATATGACAGGAATAATTTTATACTAAATATGATAAAAAAAACCTATAATGAAATTCAAACTGTTACTATTTTACATAATCATTTTTTTTTAAAAAAAAAGGAATGATTCATAAAAAAATTATTTTTCTTTTTAAATTTTAGCGTTGTTTTTTTTTTTTTTGATTTTTTAAAGAAATTCGATATATTCAAAAAACATAATTTTTTTTTGATATTAAAATAACTTAACACCAAATTTACAATTTAAATTGTGCTGTTACCAAATTTTTTTTATTTCTATAAGTAAATCAAATTTTTGAAAAGTAAATTTCATTACTTTCATCTTTTTATCTTTCTCCTTCGCAAAATCATATTATAAACTAATTGTTCTAATTGTATTAACATAAGTGTGTTACTAGTAATGAAATTATTAGTATATTTGGCAATTGTATATCAACTAGCCCAATTAAAACTATTTGCTACCAAAAATACTTTTACCAATTTATAATTATAGTGCAAGTTTGTTTACATCTTTATAGTCAGTTGTATTTAAAAAAACAGTTTAACGTTAGAATCTTAAACCATAATAATAGAAAAAAGTCTTTGAATGAAGAAAATATTTAAACATTATAAATTCAATTATTTATTTTGATCTATAAAACTAATAATAATTGTATTAGAATAAATAGAATAAATAAAGTTATATATAAATTTAAATTTTACCATAATCGTTAATTTTCAATTGAGAAATATCAATTTTTTGAGTTTCTATCAAATGAAATAAAAATTTAAAAATTTTAGTAAATTTTTTTAAAACAAAAAAAAAAATCAATTACCTGCATAGTATTCTATGCTTTAATAATCATCTGAATTTTTTCAAGTAATCTACCTGTATAAATAGCTTCAAAATGTGTCTCATATGATAAACTGATAAAGGTACATTTTGACAAATAAATCTGCTGTTAATTCCCTATGAAAAAAGAATGTCCGGAAATTGCCACCAAACTTGTCCGGGTGCGTCCGGAAAATGTTCCACATGTCCAGAAAATGACCAGAAAATTGCAATATTCCGGACACTGAGATATTGCAATATTTTAGAAAACGTCCTGAAAATGTCTAGACGAGTTAATGTCTCAGTGTCCGGGAATATTGCAGTTTTCCGGACATTTCCTGGACGTGTGGGACATTTTCCGGACGCACCCGGACAATTTTGGTGGCAATTTCCGGACATTCTTTTTTCATAGGGATTTAGAACTTGCTCATGTAATACAAACACCCATCCAGATTTGGAGAAAACGAAGATTTATAAAATTGAAGAGTCATTTGAGCTATAACTTAACACTTGTTTTCTTGTTATGATATTTTTTAAGTTTTTAAAGATTTTTCACATGAAAAAATGGGAGTAAATCGTTTAATTCGGGTATTATGTGTAGATATATGTCAAAAGAAACTAATGAAATTATGGAATGGTTTTGTTCCTTGAACTCAAAATTTTGCAGAAGATTGAGAAATTCACAGATTGATTTAAGATCATAAAAGAGTATTACAATGAGCAAAATCAGGTTCATTTAATATGGAATTAATTCTATGAGAAGCTCACAACCTTTACAAAAAAATATGCTTGAAAATATAAATATAGTGTTTATTTCTTAAAAACTAAACCCTATTCCCTCTCAAAAAATCTCATTTAGTAGATTAATTAAACGCAAACTGATGTATTTCTTTTCAATATATGTCAAAATAACATTTACACGAATCATTTGTTTGCAAACTGAAGAACACTAATATATTAGACTAATGGAATTCAAAAAGACTAGGTATTTGTATTATGTTAATAATTTAATATTGGTTTTTATTATTCTGTTTAATTGTTCCATTAATTTTATACAATAAGTTTATGAAAATTACGTAAATTATAAAAAAATAAAAATAAAAGTTATATCTAAATTCCTTCATACACCATGTATGTTTTTGACTATTTGTTTATCTGTCAACTTTACACATTCCTTTCCTTATATATTTGTTTACTTTGATTTTTATCATTTCTCCTTTTTGTTCATAATTCAAATTTTTCTGGATTCACTTTAGGCTTTGATATATACTCCAAAGTTGTAAATTTCCTGTTCTAGATTTCCTTTTAGTTTATTTCAAACATGAAAGCAATAGTATGTTGGTTTATTTGTGTTTTGTTATGCTTATTTGTTCAATCATTTCCATATTCTTCTTCCAATCCACATAGCATTCGTCTGTAAAGGAGCAGTTATCAAAATAGTTGGCAAACTCTTCTAGGTCCTTCTACGGTGAATTTTTCAACAATTTTGTTATTCACTATTTTGTTATTTGTTCTTTTAACAAAACTTTCATTATTTCTTTTCTGTATTTTATTCTTAATGATTTTTCATCATCTGTTTACTGTCTGAGTTATAAAACTTTACTTATGTCCACTAATGAAAAAGAATCCAAATTCTCTTTTAAAAATCATTGAATCTTCACTTTCTCCAAATCTGTGTGGGTGTTGATACTCTGAGTTCATAAATAAAGTGTAAATACAGAATATAATAAGGGAGTAAAGAGGAAATTCTAATCTAAACCAAACCAGCCAGATAGGAGATACTCGACTATCTGACCGGTCTTTCCTTGCCTGATACGAAAAAGATCTCATATACAGTATAAGGAAGAGAAGAGGAAGTTTAAAGGGATTAAAAAGAAACAAAACCAGCCAGATAGAAGATACTCAACTAACTGACTGATATTACTGGTATTTCCTTGCCTGATATGAGGAAGACCTCATATACAGTACAAGGAAGTCAAGAAGGAATTTAAAGTGAGTAGTTGTTAAAAAGGATAGAGAAAATAAACTTAAGAATCCATCTTGTTGTTTAAAATAAGGTGATTGAGCTCTAAGGGTATTTGAATATACTGAGAAATTTCAACTTGAATAATTAATATGATAATTAAAAATAATATAGAATTTTGAAAAAAAGGAGGTATTAATATAATTATAAATATTAAGAATATGAAAATGAGTCAAGATTAAGCATGTACGAAAAATTCCGATCATGTTATTTGTTTACATGAAAAGTTTCTACATTTTGCTAATAACTCCGTCATTCAATAGGTACAAATAATAAAATATTTATTGTTATTTATTTTGTAATAGATTAATTAGATTATACTGTTCGGTATTAAAACTAATCTCATTAAAAAAGTTATAATGTTAATAAACCTTTTCTTTATCTGGATTAAAAAAAAATTATTATATTAGGAGGTATCAAATTTCTCATGACTAAAGTACAATCTTGCATATTTGCTTACAAATATAAAAAACATTTATTATTAGTCATAATCAATCTAGTGAGACAGTATCACGTCCTCTGATTAATATTCAATAATCGGATCCAGTATGTATAATTGTATATCTATTACAACAATGTTTTTGTGTTTGAAAAATTTATAATTAAAACTCAAAATCTCATTCTTCCAGAATAGTAACAAGCTTGCAATAAATTATTATAAGCGAAGCTTAATTAGAATCCTGTAAATTATTAATTACTGCTATTAATTTCATATCAGATATTAAGAAAGTACTAAAAGTTTTCCATCTACATGTTTACTTTTATTTTTTTTCATTTTTATTTTATTTTTTTTTTAAAAAAAATCTTTTCTACAAACAAATTTTTTTGATGGTCGAATATACTTACTGATCATATCTAACCCATTTTGATACGATTAAAAAAATGGAATGTTTGATCAGAACTCGGAGATTATGGATCAGTTCATTTTCTTAAATACTGTAGGAAATCTCAACAAATTAAAATAAAAATAACATTGTATTAAACTATAGAAAATTATCAATAAATGAAAAAATAAATTATATATAATTAAGGTAAATAGAAGTGATTAAAAAATTTAAATTTCCAATATTTAGTAAATATTTGCAATTGCGACTATGGTTTATTTTTATTCTTATACTTTAGAAAAGAAACAATATAGTTGTAAAAAAAGAAGTTTCTTTTAACAAAAAAAAAAAGTCAAAGTTTAGTCAAACAAGTCACACCAAAAATCAGTATACTGTATTCTTAATTTTACTGTTGTTCTATTTATCAATCTAGATTTCATAAATGTTACTCACCTTACCAAAAGTTTAAAAAGAGTCAATCGTATTTGTTAAAAACTCATGTAAATATTCACGCCTAGAATTTCCTTATCAAAATGAAGATTATTTTGAAACATTTAATATAGAAAAGTTTATTTGCAAATAAATTACAAATAGTGAAAGCAGAATCTGGTCAATCTATTTAAAACAACATAACAACTTGTATTATCAAACTATTTTTATTACCATTCCTAAAAAATAATTACATATTGAAGCTCAGGGAGTAAAAATTATACAATTTCATATTTAATTGTAATTTTTGTGAGATTACTTCATTATTTGTAAGATTTTATTATTAATAAAGTTAATTTAAAGAGTCATTGTACTGTATGATATGTTCGATTAATGTGAATCCTAGTTAAATACAAGATAGACAATCCCAAATCAATTACAAAATATTATTTTATTTGATGGTAATTCAAATTATATAGTATATGATGGATCAAGTTTAAATATCCATATCAAAGTTTAGTGTAACTATCATAATATATATATAGTATATGTTGCAAAGTTACAACAAAAAAAAACTTTCTTCCAAAAAATATTATATTAATAAACTTACCAGATTTGATAAATCTTGAATTTACTCTATTTTCACTAATTAATATTACTTTCAAAATGTTTCAACATATTTTCATTCCTAAAAGTAATTTTGCTCAATTTGAATTCTCATCCTTTTCGAATGAACCTTATTGATTGGCAACTTGATATTATTCCAACAGAAATAGTACTGGTATGTTATTTGCTAAAATTATTATTTAATAATTTAAGTATTGCTTTTATGTATTAAAACTTTAAATAAAAACGTAACTGAATGAGATTTCTTTTTCTTTACTTTTATCCAATAGGCAAAAATAAACAAATCTTTTTTATTTAATGTAATTTTTTTTATTAATAAAATAGACCTTGGATTAAGCTATTCCATTTTTTATTAATTATGAATATATTCAAGGGAAAATATAGAAAGATATAATAGAGAACTCTAAAGTATACTGTTTCCAATCACAATTTTAGTTACGCTATTTTTTTTAAAAGTCAGCTCGATTGGTATATATTGTATGTAGCATTTTGTGTATTTTGTATATTAATATTTCCTGATACAGAAATATTTTATTATTTTATAGAGCAAAAGAAGCACTATATATGCCGCATTATGAAGAAGTAGTATTGAAATTTTTAGTTGTTATGCAATTAAGATATAAATATTTCAGTTGTGTTGTGCATTTACAATTGAGTGCCATCAATATTCATTATAATTCTAATATATAAATATGTAATCAAAAAAAATTATAGATAGAATTATTAGAAATTTGATAAAGCTTAATAAATACAATCTAAATCTAAACAAACTAAAATATAAAATCTTATTATTTTTCAACTTCATATTGCTATTCTAAATATAAGTGATTTAAAATTTATCCTTTTAATAATTAAATAATAAACATAAAAAAAATAATTAATATCTATATACAGAATTTATTATTTTAGCAGAATTCTTATAGTCAAAAACAGTAGTTTAAAATAATATTTTTTTTACTTTAGAATAATAATTTGATAATTTTATATATAAACATAATTATTTTAATATTTACTACCATTTCCTAAATTTTCTTATATTATGTTCCAAATGACATTACAATTACTCAATTATAATTATTAAGACTACATTTGAACTAAAGTATAGAGAAAAGTAGAACCTTCTCTTGAGAATTCTTTACAGATCTAATTAAGTAGAAACATCGATCTGCGAACTGGTCTAATATATTAGTGTAAAGATACTTTTTCTTAATATCTCTTTCATAAAAGCTTTGTACTGTCACTTTCTTGATATCTTCACCACAGAAAGACACATCTCCTTCAAAATGTATCTTTTCTCAGCCTTGATACGATCAAATTTTTCTTTAAAGCAGATTCAGACAGTTAAGATAATATTTGTAAATGATAAGAATCGAACCTGTAATCAAAAAAAAAATATTAGTTTAAACTCAAAACAATCATCAATGAAATCATTTTTCTCTTACCAGAAGAATTCCGAAAGAGTTTATAGAAGAATGAGAGTGATATCAGGTTTGTTAGCAAAGAAGGAGAGAATAAAGATCGTGCATATATAAAGAATTAAATTTTCTATGTATTAAATCAGATATAATGGGTGCAATATTAAAACAATCATAAAAGATTCCATCAAAACCCTCTATCATTTATATTATATGATCAGCTATAGAAACTTTTCGTTTCATGGATTTTTCCATCAGCATGGATTTTTTCAAGACATCCAGCGATTCCAATAACAGATCTCCAGGAAATGATTCTGTTGTAATGATTAAAATATTTATAGAAGTTTTCATTCTCGTAATACTTAATATTTAATTACAATCATAATAACTGAATCATGATTGTGATATGCTTTAATTTATTAAAACTAAAAATTTAGGAATTACAGTATTTATTGCGAAATGATTTATTGAATATATAACATAAAGAATTATTTACCTGTTTAATGTAAAAATTTGTAATTCTTTGTGCATTATCAAAAGAACATCCATTGGTCCAGTTCGAGTCCATTCTTGTGCTTCATTATCCCAGGTTCTAATATGAATTTGGAATGACAGCTTCTCATAGCACAGACTAATCAAACAAATTTACTGCAAAAAGATGCTGGATTTTTGGAATAGTATTCCAACTGACATCAATCAAAATATGTAAATAAATAGACCTTAAGGGGATATATGTTAAAATATATGAAGTTTGGCATGCAAATTCATTTCATTTACCATCACTTATCAATTTTTTTTTTTAATAATTTTGATTATTCCTAATTCCTTTTTTTTTTAAAAATGAGTCAAATGTTATAGTTTATTTTTCATTTTTTAAGGAAAAATATTTTCAATTAATACACATTAATATACAATGAATATAAAAATAGAAAACCTGATAATATCATCATTAGCTAACTGGAAAAACTTTCCAATTTTCTTATGGTTTAAGTACAGTTTAGAATTTATTGTAGGAATCAAAAAAAAACAAAATAGC
>QKYT01001146.1:12703-24198 GCA_003550305.1 Glomus cerebriforme | reverse complement strand
TTCGGCTCCTAAATCATATTATGGGGTTTGGTGTTGAGACGGAAGGGTCTTATTCACCTGCCTTTGAATCGTAATTTTAAATATCGGGTAAGATAAATCCTTTGCAGACGACTTAAATATAGAACTGGGTATTGTAAGCAGTAGAGTAGCCTTAGTGCTACGATCTGCTGAGATTAAGCCCGTGTTCTGAGATTTGTTTTTTTTCCTAACCGTATAATTGGCAGGTTTAAAAAAATATGATCGTTTGCCGTTTATGTAGTTAGTTATTGCTGTTTATTGGTAAAGAAAAAAATTAATTAATCTTTAGTTTTTTACTACTTTTTTTTTTATTTTATTGATTATGTAATTTTTTTTTTGACGTTTTATGTTTATTTATATAATAAAGTTTGAAAATTTAACAATATACATTATATTATAATCACGTCTACCAAAATAAAAAGTTGATCATTGCTTTGAATTAAGATTCAAAAAAAAACAACTATTCTATTGTTCTTTTACTTCTGCACGTGCCTTTTAATCGATACATTTGCCTTTTTAGATTTAGTACCAATACAATAAATTCTTTTTTTTTTAGGAATGACACTGATATATTCGAAACTCCAGTCTTAGATGGATGGTAGTTTGTGAAACATTTTATTTCGGACATAGGATCGGATTTGATTTAATAACGTACTAGTCTGTATACAGTTACTATATTAAGATTATCGTAGAAAAATTTAAAGTCAAAATTTCAGTTTATTATAAATTTTATTGTTCTCGCTAAATATTTTTTGAAATTTGATGAGATCAATCATATCGTACATCACTACTTTTATGTGTTAATTAGCAATAATCATTATATTTAATACTTTATCCATTAACCTTTGGAATGTGACAAGTAAACTTAGAGAGAAAATATAATTTTTTTTAAAACTTATACTGTAACAATAAATTCATAAATGATGATTACGAAAATAAAGAAATTTAGAAAATTAAATATTTGAGAAAAAAATCGTTAAAACTTTATTCAGTTATATTATATTATGTGGTCAAATTATTCAAAATTTATTATTCAAAATTTTAATAAAATTGACATTAAGGGACTAGAACTTAAAGAGGATTTAAGTTTTATAATCAATGAATTAATTTTAACCTTTTTATTTCTTTATTTATTTCCTAATTCATTTATTTATTTGAATATTATATATCATTTATTTTACATAATCTTTGCTTAAGAGCTTACATTTTATAACGGCCTAAACATATCATTAATGTTTAATTGAGATACAGTATATCAATTTGTAAGGATTCTACTTAACAAAATAAAATTTATTAAAAAATTATTAATTACTTAAATATTTCGTATTATATTATTCGTATGATAAACTAGTTGAAGGTATATTATAGCTTTGTTAATTTTTATTGATTTCTTCTGCTGCCTAAGAAATCCTGTTGCTTCCATTTCTTCTTCTGTTTAAAATAATGTTTTAACATCCCAAACTAAACAATAAGTTTATTATATTTAACTATAATAATAAATACTAAAACTTGAGTACTAAATTATTTAATTAGAGGATTCTGATGTGCGGTGACTTCGTTACTATTAAAATACATTTTTCTAGATTATGATGACTGTCCCAAAAATAATTTTTAAACAATGATATTAAAAAAGAATAATAAAAAAAATTGTCAAAGCAGAAAAAAAGGAAATTATGTTATAATTAATAGCAATTGCTTGAAGATTATTATACTCATTATAGAGTAGTATATCCAGTCGAAACAACTAAAATTTAAAAAAATATTCTTTAATACATTTAATAAAATAAGAAAATCTAATATTGCCATTTGTATCATTTTGTTGTATTTTTTCTTACATTCTTTTATTATCCTTTCTAATTATTCTTTCTATTTTATTTTTTTTTATATCATTATTCCTTTCTATTTCTGCTAACATTATATCTTTTATTCCCAACTTTTTTTTCACAATTAAGTGACTGTCATCTTTTTTTCTAAGCTGGTATACCTTTCTTTATTTATATGCATTTTTCTTCAAATTGTTGCTTTTGTTCTTTCAATCTTGTTCTTTGACTTTGTCTTCATTTAATATTGGAAATGTTCTTTGATTTTTTCTTTTTCTATTATTATTGGCAACCCATTTCTTTTATTGTTTTTTTTAAGTCCAATAATTTGTTATATTTCTTGTTTTTCTTTTAATCATTCACCAGATAGCAAATATTTTCTTTTGCTTAATACTTCTTTATCTTTCTGCATCTTCTTTATTATCTTGAGCTCATCTTCTATATTTGTTTCCCCATATTTATTTATATTCTACTCTTTTCGATTTAATTTTCACGTTTCAACATGTTAAAATGGGTTAATTATCTTGAATATTTCTCTTCTCACTTCCAATAGTGAAGGATCAGAATATCTCCGAGATCCAGATTATCTCAGCAATTCTATGTCTTTTTAGACATTTGTTTTCTGAAAGTAACTTTTCACTCAGCTATCTTTCTTGTGTATTTCTTATTTTATCTTGAAGTGGTACTTCTTTTTTCTTTATCTTTTTGCTATTTGTTGATATCTCCCATTACTGATCTCACTAGTCTTCAAAATATATAAATATAAATACAGGGAAATGAAAAAGAAAATTCTAATCTAAACCAAACCGCAGATAGGAGAGATACTCGACTATCTAACTGGCCTTTCTTTGCCTGATACGAGGAAGACCTCTATATACAGTATAAGGAAAGTAAGAGGAAGTGAGGTTAAAGGAAGTAGTTGTTAAAAGGATAGAGATTAAATAACTTGGGATAATAATTAACTGATTATATGTGATCTTATTTTATATCAAGAATATAATTAAGCATGATAAGTCACATCACGCAAATTACTAGTTTATACTTAGTTTCTAATATATTATGTGGCAATTATTAAATTCCATATTTCGTTAATACTATGGTGAAATCATGAGTCATTAACATATTATAGAATTTTTTTCATGTGACAAATAAAAAAAAAACATTTTGCGTGATACATTACTACTTCTTTTTGATTGTAATACCATTAAAAAGGTTAACTTCAAAATTACTATATTTTTTAAAAAAAAATCCACAGGATCCTTGTTGATGCTAGAAAGGTTTTATTTCTTTTAAGAATAGAATATGATAGTTTAAAAGATCGGTAGACAGTTGAAAAATAAGTAAATAGATGGACTTAATTTTTAAGTGCACAAAACGATTTAAAAAGTAGTCATTCTGGAATGATAACATCACATGATTAGTTGAAAAGATATTAATTAGTGATGATTATTATCATTATTCCTAATACAATTTGATAATTTGGTTTTTTGATCTCTGACAATTGCAAATAATTTTTTTACATTTTTGTGGTACAGCAATTTAGACGATCTCATGGCGCAATCATTCACTTCTATGATGATTTAATGTTTTGATTTGATTTAGGTAGGAATATCAGTTGGAAATTTACTCAAATATATCGAATATTGAATATAGTAAGGTATCTTTAAAAGTCAAATTAGCCAAATAATTTATTGAAGTGGTAGATGATATTATAGAATCTGAAGATTTTAGAAATTCAATTCAATCTCTTTTAATTTTGAGTGTAAGAGGTTATTTTAAAGAATCAAATATTGTAATAAGTAAAACTATTCAGGCTTTAAAGATTATAGTAAAAAATTCTTCAAAACTTCAAAAAAAAACTGTGACATATTTGAAGTAAGACAGTTTAATTTTATATTTAATGAGGCGAAATAACCTTTAAAGAATTTTAAGAACTGAGATTGCATAAAAATTTATGTTATTTACGAAAATGCTCCACTAACATTAGCAACGAGGATGCTGATTGTAACATTATTGTAAATAGCTGTGGACAAAAATCATTATTGTTTTAGCTGTCAAATTTCTTTGACACGAAATGAAAAAGATCTAGAATTTATAATTTATTGTATTTAAAAAAAAATAGAACATAAATGTGAATTTAAAATTATGTTATTACTGGTATAAACTATCTAGTGAAGTATTGAAATTAGGATTCACCATCACCTATAACTGTAATAGAATTATATTAAAAGGAGTATATTTTAAATAATTATACCTATCAGCCTAAGATTTAAAAGAAAAAAATTGGTGTTAGTAATCTCCAATAACAATAATTTATGATAGCTTGATGGCTTTAAAATCAAGTGATAAATTTATTTGACTTTATTAGATTTATTTAAAAATGCTTTATTTTTTTTTTTTTGAAAATTAATATCATAATAAAATTGCTAATATCCAACAACTAAATATTAATCCAATCATAATGTAAATGTAAGTTTAATCCTGCTGAAATAACTGTTATTCAAGAATATTATAATTAACTTGAACAAAAAATTAAAAGTGCGAAAAATGCATGTACTCTGTGAGTATTAATCCAATAATTATGAAATTTAGATGCATGTAGATTCTATCTCACTGAACACTTTTCTTAATCTTCCAAAAGTGATTTACATATAATCAAAGTGCCAAAATTACGCTCTGAAGTCAAAAACAGAAATTCGAAAATTAGTACAGTTATAACACACCAGTAACTCCATGAATATTTGACTTATATCTATAATAATTCAGATACAGGTAAAATCAACCTTGATGAACATCTTTTTATAATCTTCCAAGAATAATTAACTTAATACAAAAGTGCTGAAATTAACTTTAAATTCTCTGTATGCATAAAAAGAAAAAGTTCAAAAACTTTAAAAGATAATACTGTTTTTTATAAAAATCACATACAACCTCATGAATATTTATTAAATCTCAGTGAAAATTAAATTACAAGTATTTTTAAAATGGAAATTGCTAAACATCACCGGTGGTGATTAATTAGTACATGAAATTTTTTTTTTAAATTTCAAAATTTTTGACTGAAATATTGATTTATTCATAATATAAACACCTTTATTATATGTAAATTATGAATAGAACAAGTTTCTCATAGTTTAAAAAGGGTGTTGTTCCAATAGTTTTTGAAAAAATGCAAAATTTTGATTTTACTAACTCTGGCCATTTTCGTGATCTTTAGCAAACCTAATGTACAGTATATATATTGCATATTCGAAAAGCTATAGCCACAGCTTCTTTTTTCATACACTAATTAAGGAATTTTTCAACGTACATACCATTGTGCATAATTCTAAGCCACATTGGTGACATATAGCTGAATAATAAATAGGAATTCACATGCTTTAAAAATTCTCAGTCATTAAACCCCAGAAAAATAAATATTTATTAAAAAAGTACTTTTTTAGATCATATTAGTGGTAAAATTGTTCCCAGCATTGTACTCGTGTTTTGTTTGAGTGTATTTACAACTGGAAAGGTCTACAAATTGTAATCGTTCATTTATAGGCGGTTATTCTGCATTAATTTGGATGCAAAATTTATAAAACTAAATGTCAACTTTTTTAACTTTTTTTTTTATTCAGCTTTTATAATTTTTTGGTACAATAAATGTAATTTTAATTTATGTTGATTTTGATACCTAATTTAATGGAAAGTTAAACATCATTTGCAATAAAATACAGAAGCAATATATAATAATTATTCTGAAAATAATTGTTCATTAAAATTGACTTGATATTGTCCATTTTCATCTCTCCAGCGCGCGCTTATTCTTACGGTTCTGAATTCAAGGTCGTGCCAAAAATGCACTGTATTAAGGCCGGTCGCTTCTTGCTTTAAGGTTGGCCATTTAAGTCCTTTTACAAAGTCATCCGCGCAGGTAAAGTGGACGATCCAAATATCACGAATATTGAGATTCTTAAATGAACTTACGTAATTTAAAAGTCGTTCGAAATGCTCTTCTAGCTCGGTTCCAGTCGATGTTGCAAGAATCTCAAGAATGGCTGTTGGTTCTTGAGGGTATCCCTTTGGCGCCGTAATTACTAGATCCGTGTATATGTGCTTATTTAAATATCCTCGAGAATGGTATTGTGGCATGACCTCAAACAACAATGTTCCAAACCAGTTATGAAAAATTGCAGTTAAATGTTGCTGGTAGACACTTTCTCGTGGAACTAACTGGTTATAAAGTCCGTTAACAGCTAATTTCGCCGTCTTGTACGAATGAGAAACCGCCAATCTCATATTTTTTCTATCAAAGACGCGGACGGCATCCTTTAAGGCCTCGAGTATATTAATGCTTTTATCTGAACGTCTCGGAATTTCTATTAATGGATGGGTCGGATAGATCACGGATATGACACGTATCAGGATCACGGAACGCAAGATCGGTGAAGACATCACGAAAATGTTATCGGCAGGGGATACGGACTTCAGAACACCTTCAGCAGAGAGAAAGTTGGCATGTTTGATCTCATTATCTAAAATGAGTTTTTTGGAATCGAAATCAGCAGGCAAAAATCGCGATCGCAGAAAATCCACACTGTCTTTTACGTAATAATCAAGCAGCCTGTTTAACATCCTTCCAATAGTAGGATAGAACGCAATTTCATTCTGCAATGATGACCTAAATAAAAAGCTTTGCCAATCCGTGTGATTGAGCTTCTTGCCACGAGTGGTGTGATCATCAATAAAGCGGCCACATAGACAAACCAAAGCAGGATGCCTGTTGAAAAAATATAATAAATATTCGTGAAAATATAACAACCAATATATCTGACATAACATACCCGTTAGTCTGTGTATAAATTTCTTGGACAATCAGAGGATCAATGATCAGTTTTTTCATATCAGCAAATTCTTCGTATAGAATATTTACTTGTTCACTGTTGAAAGTCAAGACTTCGAGGTTATCCATGACATTGAAAGGAGATATGTACTCATCCTCCTGGTTGAGCTTCAAGATGCTAAACGTGCCAATCGCGACAATAGATTGAATTGCGTACTTTGATTTGTTGTGTTTAATACCGCGAATTGTTTTTAGGTATGACACACGAACATCTTTCGCTTTCTTAGCGAGCAGTACATCAAATTCGTCAAAGAATATAACTACTGGACTTGTTTGGTTGTCTTTGGAAAATGCTTTTCGGAAACTGTTGGAATTATTGATAGACTCAATATCGATACATTCACCAAGAGACTTCCAGAAAAGTTGTTCGTTATTGATGTCAATATCCTCAAAATTCGCGCTATTCGGAAGAAAAATAAAGGAATGATTATGTAATTACAATTAATATGAAAAGACTCGATCAAGAATCTAACTTGCTTACTAGATGCATTTGTAATTTTCATCTCCCAACTGTTCCATAGCTCGCCATACACGAGTAGATTTACCAGAAGCTCGCGGACCATACAATCTCACATAATCACCACCTTTAATTTTTTCAATCAGAGAAATATTCCCAGCTGATGGATCTACAAAGTAAACTAGATCGCGATACTCTGGCAATATAACTCCATTTACTGTCCATTTCTTACTTTTCGATCTTAACACTAATCAAACAGAAATA
The DNA here is from genome assembly GCA_003550305.1 of Glomus cerebriforme. NCBI lineage: Eukaryota > Fungi > Glomeromycota > Glomeromycetes > Glomerales > Glomeraceae > Glomus > Glomus cerebriforme. The sequence goes on along the minus strand of QKYT01001146.1, from coordinate 16,754 downwards.
TTTATAAGGATGACGTGTATTAAACATGCTATGAGATTTACATATTCTTACATTTTTTCTCAGTCTTTCTTTTTTTGTTCTCAAGATTTTCTTTATTCGTTTCTTTTATTTCGTCAATAGTTGCAGACATAGTTAAGCGAGTTTGTGGAAATGGTAAAATAAAATTTTCTCTATTTATAATTATTTAAAAGTTGATTGATGAGTCAGAATTTATCACTACGCGTAGGATACTCTATTAAGATGAAATTTGTTATGATATTTTTTTTCATAGAAACTTCTGTGATAGTTTGATAAACTATTATTTTTAAATCTAAACATATGCTTCTTGTATCACGAAAATAGTCTCAGTAGAAAATTTATTATTTTAATTGATAAATTGAACAATAACGCTTCTTATAGCAAATATTACAGGATAAGTTACAACTTTAATATTTATTTCTAAAATCGAAAATAATCTTGGATTTTATATTTGGTGTATAAATTTACTGTACCATTGATTGTAAAAACATTATGATTTTGATTTGTTTTAAATACTAATTGATTTTAGACTTTTTAATTTTTGTATAATGCATAAAAGTATAAAGTCCTAATTTATATAATCAACAAAGTTATCATCCCAAAACTAGAATACCTATTACAATTTACAATTTTAAATCTGAAAAATTATTAAACCTTCAAAAAAATTGTTTAAACATTTCTATTATTTTGCAAGGTATTGTCATAGGTTTTTCTTTTTTTTTTGTTTTAATGATTTTTATTAAATGCAATAAATAAATGTTTGTTCACAATTATTAATTGTTCATTTGTTTAATTTAATTAAATGTCTCTAATCTATTCTATTCTAATAAATCATTAATTTTACTAACTGTTATCCAAATATTATTTATCTGATTCTATTAACAGTCTCCAAATATTCTCCATTGTTTTACTTTTTTTCATTTTCTAATTTTTTTTTCTTTCGTTGTCCTTTCTATTTTATTTTATTATTCTTGTTCGATTTCTTTTTGTTGTTTTACTCTAATTTACACCTCTATTTCTAACTTATTACTTTTTTATTCTAAATTAGCTTTCGTGTGTTTCAATTAACATGGTAAAATTTGTTAACTTTAAATTATACTCCACTTTATTTTTTGTACTGTTCCTTTTCCAGTTATAAGAATACTTTTTTGTATTCAATTATTGCATTCATTATTTCTCAATAATTCATAATTCTCACTTTTTTTTCCACACTTTGTAAGTGATCCCAATATCCCAAGCACTTTTATTCCCTATCAGTTTAGTTTTCCTCAAATTGACATTCCATTTTTTCTTATGATTAACTTTCTCCTTGTTTCTTTTAATTGAAATTTTCGTTCACAATGATTTTTTTAGTCTTCATCAATTCTTACTCACCCATTTATTTGTTGCTTTCTTCTTGTCACAATTGTATATTTGAGTTATCCTTAGATTCTTTTTGTCTTTGAGATCTATTACATTCTATTTTTCTGCTTTATATACAGTAGTTGTTTCCTCATTTCTGTTAATAAAATTGTTTTTTCTTATCAGTTAAATTCAATAATATTTTAATTATCTTCATTTGGGAAAAACAAGTTTCAGGTTCTTTTTATATTTTTTAAGCATAGTATAAAATATGACTCATAATTTTTGATCTTGTTCATAAAATTTGAAACTTTGATAAGTTATGCAGGATGTGGCTATAATATGTTTATTAATGATTAATTACACAGATATTGACTTGTTTGGATTTTCATTATGGTGAAGTAATATTTATTATTATAGTATATTAAATAATACTAAATATAGATATCTCAGACTCACAAAACTCACAAAACGTCTGTTAATATTGAAATCAGAAAGCCAACCATGATATTGCAATATTGCCATTATTTACAATGTCGCCGCAATGTTTCACTCATTCAAGCTCTCCTAATAGATGATACACGGAACCATCAATTAATTGATTATTGATTTGCATGACATATAAAAGTATAAACTATGACTCTTTGAGCGGCGTGATTCATCATACTTAATTTATTATTATAACTATCGTAACATTGTTAAATTTGATTCATTTTATATTTTTAACATATAAATACACATTTTTCCAACATTATAATTTACTTTTTGATTTTTAAAAATTACTCCCCTTAAACTCTTCCCTCTCTCTTAACTTCCTTATACTGTATATAGAGGTCTTCCTCGTATCAGGCAAGGAAAAACTGGGCAGATAGTTGAGTCTCTCCTAACTGGCCAGTTTGGTTTAGAATAGAATTCCCTCTTTGTTTTCTTATACACTGTATTGATTACTTTAATTATGAGCCAATGTAATACTGACACCATACAATATAGACATGTCAAAATTTGGAGAAAGTGAAGATTCAAAGAATATCAAATTTCCACCCTAACCAGTATCTCCTCCAGTACATCCAATATTTTTGCAGCCAAAACTTTATAACTCAGTCAGTATATTAATGATGAGAAGACCATTAAGAATAAAAAAATAGCTAAAGAATTCACAACAGGAAAAGGAAATAGATGGACCAACCTTTATCTTTGAAATCTACTGGAACTTCATCAGGAATTGAAACAGTTAATGGTGTTTAATGATTGAAGTTGTTAAAGAAAGCATTAAAAGTTTATCAAAAGGAGTGAAGAAATAAGGAGTTTGCTCAGCATCAATTAAACAGTAAAGAACTTGAAAAAAAACAACTCTTCTGAGCAAACATCTACTTTCATATAGATTATACTCGTAATAATTGTAAAGAGAAATTTTGTGAAAAGTTTGCCAACTATTTCTTCGGCTAACCATCCTTTACCTTTGGATATTGCTCTTTTATCAACAAATACCGTGAAATTTTTTTGATGAAAGTCTATTGGAATTGAAAGAAGACATAGGATTGGATAATAAGATGGAAATGATCAAAAAAATTGGTTTAACAAAAAGAACAAGCAATATATGATGATAACAATAAATCACATTGCTTTCATAGATGGGTTAATATAAAAATGAATCTAGAAATTAATAATGACGTAGAGAAATAAAAATTAAAATAATTAAAAAGTAAAGTTTGTTGTGTGAAAATTATGGATGGAAAAAATTGATAGATAAACAAATAATATAGAAACAAATAGAACATCATATGAAGAACTGGGTGTATGAATAAATAACATTAAAAAAATGAGTATAAAAAACAAAATTAGAATTGAACAAATAGATATATAATAATCTAAAATAAATAGTTATTAGTTCAGAAAACATGTAGTTATAATATTAAATTTGGTTTATTATTTAGAATTTTTTGACTTTATTTTTTATAATTTATGTATTTTCATCAAACTTATTACAATAAAAATTATTAAAATCTTAAATTAATGAAACAAGTTAACAGAATCTATAAAAACCAATATTTAAATTGTTCAAAACAAAACATGAACATAATACAAATATCAGTCTTTTGATATTCTTTTATGTTGTTTTTGTTTATTTCTTAATTTGGCCTGAATTACAATATAAAAATCATAATTTTGACCAAAATTTCGTTAATTCTAGCCAAAATCGTAATGCTGCATTGTCCGCACACAGCGTATTTTTTTTTTTAAAAAAAAGAAAGAAAAATGATTGGATAGTTAGCAGTTTTTTATTTAATTAACCTATTTTCTTATCTTTTTGATAAATAAAAACTTCCTTTTTTAATTTATTATGACAAATTATTATTTACTAGGTAGGGAACGTTTCCAGGAACCGTTGTTGAATCCGGAGGGATTAATATTTGATCAACACTTGCTGCCACATATGAGAAGTAAATACCCTAACCCACTAAATCCTAATCCTTTACCCTCCTAATATGATTTTAAGATATAACTCTAATCTAACCAGAATAAATTTAAATAATTAATGGTCATGTGTAGCGCCTGCCTTCTACACATGATACTTTAAGTATTAGTGAAGTGAATAACGAATAATAGATATGATTATTATTTTAAAATTTTATTATGTATATTTTTATAATAAAACAAATAAAATAGTAAAAATTTATTATTAGTTTTAAAA
>QKYT01001145.1:0-19941 GCA_003550305.1 Glomus cerebriforme | reverse complement strand
TTCAAAAAAAAAGAACCCTCTACCCACCCATTATACCTAAGTTTCCAAAGTCCAGTATTTAAGGGGCCAAAGTCCGCATCCCTAAAGAAAAAAAAAGAAAGGGAACGTTAGTAATGTTCCTAATTCAAAAAAAAGATTCCTCTACCCATCCATTATACCTAAGTTTCTAATTCAAGGGGCCAAAATCCATGTTCCTAAAGAAAAAAAAAGAAAAGGGAATGTTAGTAATGTTCCCAATTCAAAAAAAAACCCTCTCCCATCCATTATACCTAAGTTTCTAAAGTCCAGTATCCAAGGGGCCGAAATCTGCGTCTCTAAAGAAAAAAAAGAGAAAGGGATGTTAGTAACGTTCCCAATTCAAAAGAAAAAGGAACCCTCTACCCGCCTATTATACCTAAGTTTCCAAAGTCCAGTATCCAAGAGGCTGAAATCTGCATTCCTAAAGAAAAAAAAAGAGAAAGGGAACGTTAGTAACGTTCTCGATTCAAAAAAAAAGAACCTCTACCTGCCCATTATACCTAAGTTTCCAAAGTCTAGTATTCAAGGGGCCAAAGTCCGTATCCCTAAAGAAAAAAAAAAGAAAAGAAACGTTAGTAATGTTCCCAATTCAAAAAAAAGATTAAAAGAACCCTCTCCCTGCCCATTATACCTAAGTTTCCAAAGTCCAGTATTCAAAGGGCTGAAATTCGTGTCCCTAAAGAAAAAAAAGAGAAAGAGAACGTTAGTAACATTTTTAATTCAAAAAAAAAGAATCCTTTTCCCATCCATTATACCTAAGTTTCCAAAGTCCAGTATCCAAGGGGCCAAAATCTGCATCCCTAAAGAAAAAAAGAGAAAGAGAACGTTAGTAACATTCCTAATTCAAAAAAAATAACCTTCTACCCATCTATTATACCTAAATTTCCAAAGTCCAATATTTAAGGGGCCAAAATCTGTGTTCCTAAAGAAAAAAAAGAAAGGAAACGTTAGTAACGTTCCTAATTTAAAAAAAATCCCTACCCCCTTCCCATTCTACTTACTATTCGACCTAGCTATTCCAAGTCCAGTATCCAAGAAACTGCATCCCTAAAAGAAAAAAAATAAAGAAAGGGAACATTAATAATATTCCCAAATCAAAAAAAAAGAATCCCGTTTTCCCCTCCCTCAACTTACTCAATTCTGGTTCCAGTCTGAAGTTCAAGGACCATTCTAAAGAAAAAGGAAAAGGAATGTTAGTAGCATTCCAAAAATAAATAAAAAGCAAATAAAAAAGAAATCACTTACATTTCAAGTATTCCAGAGGTCTAGCCATCTGGGAGCTGTACCTAAAGAAAAAAATAAATTACTATTTTAACTGCGTTGAAGTAAAAAAATAAAAAAAAGTGTGAATAATAATATATATAATAAACGGATTCCAGATTCAATCTGGATGGATCGGCAAATTTTTGAATCTGATCTGACGGATTATCAGATCAGATTCGATCCACTTTTATCAGATCGCAGATTGGAAAATTCCATCCGGATCACATCTCTAATGTGGAGATATTAACGATCAAGTAAAAAATTAAAAATTAATGCATTGAACGTATTTATTTACCAACCAGTGATTATTTTCGTCTGATTTTAGATTTATTAGATAGATCTTGTTTTCTTCTTTCAAATGAATATAAATTCATCTATCTAACTTATGTATAACCCAAGATATTCGCAATTTTGTCATGAGAATTATATTCCAATTTTATAATTTTAATGTTACTTATATTAAAAAAAATTAAAGTTCAAATAAATAATTAATTTTGTGTATCAGATAATGTAGATCTATCATTATCACATGACTTTTAATGTTATTTTTATTTGGCAAATCTATTTTGTGGATGTAGCACATAATTCTACAAATTGGTGCATATGATAAATTATATTATTTTCAGTTAAAAATTCTTCAAAACCTGCACAAAGATTATCAAAACCTTCTTTATATAGATGATGGATATCATCATTTTGCTTTATTTGAGAAACTTTTGATTCAATCTCACTAACATTGAATTCCCATAGAAGATTTCTAAAGCCATCAGATCTTCTAGTTTTAGATCTTACTAATATTTGCTTAGAGGCCAAATATTAACGCCATACCTATTACATTAATTAAATTTTTAACAGTTAATATCGATAATGATAAAAGTAGATATAAATAGTAGATTATATAGCATACTATATTTAACATCTGTGGAATATAATTCTTTTTGTTTGTCATTCGATACAGATTCTTAATGTTACTTTTATGTAATATTTTGTAAGTTTCTGTGGACATGCCATTCACTGAACCATAATGGCAAATCGATGGAATTACATGATAGCGAAGTACGTGAAGTTTAGGAATTTTGCAGTGACTTGGCGAATATTCATAAAATATTGTCACAAATTCTTGACAGAATTCAGTTATATACGTCTAGTAAACAAAAAAGTTTATCGATATATTTATTGATATTTGACTGACTGAAATTAAACGTTAAAGATTTTAATTATATTTACCTGCAATTCTGCTAATTCCATATCCGTAAATGATTCCTGACGCAACTTCATATATATCTTTAAATAAAGGCAAAACATACTACATAATTTTCTGCATAGAATTCCTTCTTCTTTATAATCTTCATATAAATTATCTATAATGAATATAATTACTTTCATTATATTGCAATAATCATTGGCGGTGAATTTTGAAACATTTTCCAAGCCATTCTTCAAAATTATTAAGCCTGGATAGCATAGAATTTTGCTTAGTCTGTGATCCATCTCCTTAACTGCTTTAGCATCAACTTTTTGTTGTAAGTATTCATGAGCAAACTCCAAAAGATACTTCATGATACTGAGATTAAGCATGTGCATTCGATCTGGAACTGTTGTTTCATAAATGTTAAAATCAACAAATTTCCAAAAAAAATTGAAATCTGTATAAATCAAAAGTTCTTTGGCTTGATTTATATCGATAGCTTTTTTCATTTTTTCTGGAGTTTGTAAATCAACGTGAGTTAATGCCATATTGTTGAGATCTTTGTTGCTTATTAAGCAAAAACCACAAGGTCATTTGGAAGTCGATAGCAGATATGTAGCAGTAAATGTCACTGCTTCTGCCATATCAGTTAGAATGACTGATATTTTTAGGGTAAATAGATGTATTTCATTTTTTATAACAAAATACATATCGTTTTAATTCAATATCGGCGATAATAGTATTTAAAGGTATCTCTGGAAAACTTGCCTCTGCAATTTTCAAAATTCTTTAGAATTTTTTGTCGTATTATCCTTTGCTTTTATTTTTGGAAGATAACCAACAAGGATTTTAGCATCAGGTTTATTCTGCAGCCAACTTGGAATGTTACCTAGCGAAATATAAATTAGATGTTCTGATATTTTTTCAAGATGATCGCACGTGGTTACATCAGCATAGATAATAATTGATAGCAAATCATTGTCGATAGGAATGGTTTTTTCTGTTATTTTCTACCATTCACTTTCAAATTGTTCACTGTAAGTCCAATTGATGTATTGTTATCTTGATATCGAAAAACAAATTCCTTATTAATATCGGGCTGAAGAAATAAAACCTTAATTCTGTGAATTATCAGTTGATAATAAAAATTATAATCTATATCCTGGAAATTTGTGATGGAAACTGTTTTGAATTTCATATAAGAAAATTCATTAATATCAAAGAATTTACGACCTTTCTTGGTGCTTTTTGGTAATAGATTTTTATCGGTAGAATTTTGACTATTATTGATCAACTTAATTATTCTATCACAAGAATTTGATAATTGGTATTCCGTAATGATTCTCAGTAAATATCAGCCATTCAGTATTTGGCAGATGCATTTTGTCCATTGTGACATCGGCTAATATGATCTCACAAAAATCTTCAGGATCGATAGATAACGGAAATGTTAAGTCATTATTGATTTTTTTGTCAGTTTCATCGCCTCTTTCACTTTCCCAATCTTTTTCTACGGGTATTTTCACATCTTGTTCTATTATCATCAGTTCAATATCTTCATTCTGCTTGTTATTTAATGTCAAAAATCTAATTAGTATTAAATTATTTTTAATATGATAGTTATCAAGAACTTACTATCTGATCCTCAGTTAGTAAATCATCATCCCAAAGATTAGGTTCATCAATCGGTAAATTATCCCAAAGACCAGGTTCTTCATATGGTATGTTCGAACGAGAAGTTTCACCTTCATCTTCAGCAATATATTGATGGTTGACAGAAATATGTCGTTTTAAAGTGTAGGGAGTTGCAAAGGTTTAGGAACAATGTAAACATTTAAAAGTCATCTTATTTGATGTATCGAATATATCAAAAAAATTGTTTAACAAAATTTATTTTCTTTTGATGATGAATTGATGATATTTAATCAACTTCCAATAATTATTAAAGAACAATTGAAAATTGAATTATTGTTATTTAATCGATAAATTACGTAAGTTATCAACTTCCAATAATTATTAAAGAATAATTGAAAATTGAATTATTGTTATTTAATCGATAAACTACATAAGTTAATTTGATTTTAATAATTAAAGATCAATTAAATAATCCACTTTTTAAACAAATACAGTAATTGCAAACAATTAATTAAATTGAAGAATCACGATAATTGAGTTAATTTGATTTTAATAGATTAAATAATACACTTTTTCAAATAATTAACTAAATTAAAGAATCATGATAATTGAGTTAATTTGATTTTAATAATTAAAGATCAATTAAATAATCCATTTTTTAAACAAATACAGTAATTGCAAACAATTAACTAAATCGAAGAATCACGATAATTGAGTTAATTTGATTTTAATAGATTAAATAATACACTTTTTAAACAAATACAGTAATTGCAAACAATTAACTAAATCAAAGAATTACGATAATTGAGTTAATTTGATTTTAATAGATTAAATAATACACTTTTTCAAACAATTAACTAAATCGAAGAATCACGATAATTGAGTTAATTTGATTTCAATAATTGAAGATCAATTAAATAATACACTTTTTAAACAAATACAGTAATTGCAAACAATTAACTAAATCGAAGAATCACAATAATTAAGTTAATTTAATTTTAATAATTGAAGAATCACATCGATTATCATTATCANGCNGAAAGTAAAACANTTAATATTGATTAAATCATTTTAAGTGAGATTCATAACGATATCAAAAAATAGCGAGAGTATATATAAGCGTAACTTAAACTTTCTATTAACTTTGCTGATCGCACTTTTTTTCTCACTTACATTTTTCTTATTGTACACTTTTTAACATTTTTCTTCTCGCTTTCTAACAATTTTTTCTCGCACGCTTTTTAACTTTCTAACATTTTTCTTCGCACACTTTTTAACTTTTCTTCACTTTCTAACAATTTTTTCTTGCACGCTTTTTAACTTTTCTTTGCTTCTAACAATTTTTTCTCATATGCTTTTTAACTTTTCTTCGCTTTCTAACATTTTTCTTCGCATGCTTTTTTAAAATATTAGCGCTTTCTTACTCATTTTTTAAATTTCTCATTTTCTCACACTCTTTTTTTTAAAAAATGCCTTATAAATGTTGGAAAGCTAAATTTTCAGAAGCGTCAAACTGAAAATATCATAAATTGGACAAAGAATATAATGATGAAAGTCCATCAAGAAATACAAAAGGTAATAATAACTACTATATTATTATATTAATAAACGTTGTTACGTCTAATCGTATTCTTGATTCCTTTATATTTAACTTTTCTTCTTTATGTTCAAAAATGAAAAATTAATTAAGTTTATNACGATAGAGGTAACAATATTTTATGTTTNTTGAGTACAGTTCGCTCTTTAATTGGTAAACGGTATAGATTTTTGTAAGTAAAGGATATTTTATTATTTTATTGAAGTTATCAGAACTGAAGAGAACTTAGAAAAATTCTCAGGATATTTATACAAAAATAAAATATAATAACATGATAATAAATATAATAAATATAATAAAGATCTTTACTATCCTAACTATTCTAACTATCACTAAGATCATTAATATCACTACTATCATTAAGATCACCATGATCATAAAAATCATGATCATAGAGTGGTACAGTATGGCGCAGTAAATTGGCACAGTAGTGTTTCATACTAACAACTTTCTCCTCCTATAACCGAGCTCCTGCAATGGTCAGAGCTTCTTCAAGTAGAGCCTGGTATTGTTTTGTTCCAATTCTTGAGATCATGATTAAGGTCATGTTTCGTAATTTATTGATTTGTTCCGTTCTCAAGAATTCAAATATGTAGTAAGTATGAATTACTACTTTCTGATAGTAGGGCGTCATCAATTTCATACAGAGGGCTCTTTCTGTTAAGGTAAAAGTCTTGGTTTCTATGACTTCTCCAATATACCAAGCATTCAGATGGGTTTCTACACAGTTTCTTCTACTAACAGCTCTTCTTAATTGTCAAAGAAGAGAATTTATTTGCTGCTTAGGTGTGTCATCTTTATTTTGCATCGTGATATTAAGATTTGAAACTTCATTATCTCTTTGGAGGTCTTCAAGGATATGGTCGTAGTTGTTCATTTTTGGATTCAAGAAATTACAACTAGGGGTTGTTAGTTGCTCCGGTCTTTATATATTTTCAAAAAGCTTCTGTTCACAGGAGTTTTTAGGACTTTTCCCGATAATTTCCTTAGTTTATAAGCGCCATTCCCAATTACATTATGAACATAATATGGTCCTTTCCATTTGGGGCTTAATTTTTCAGACCATTGCTTATCTAGAGTAGCATGATAGTATAAGACTTGATCACCAATCCTAAATCTGATTTTTTTTTTTAATTTCTTATCATGNAAATCCTTTTGTTTTTGTTGCTCAGATTTGATCTGCTATTGCACATTATTTCTAACATCCGATAGGTGCGTCACTTGATTATCTATGTGCTCGATTAGGTTAGATTCCTCCTCCATTTCTGTACTATCCATGGGCAATTTTGCTTCTTTCCCATACACAAGAAAAAATGGGGAAATCTTTGTAGTAGAATGTGCACTAGTATGATAAGCAAATAGAACAGGTGCTATAAACTTGTCCCAATCATTTATATAATTGGTAGCTGTTCATGAGAGGGCTTCTATTAATGTTCTATTGAATCTTTCGACAAGTCCATTGGTCTGCGGATGGTAAGGGGTCGACATTAAGTGTGTAATTTCAAATTTCTTTAATAATCCTTTTAAGAGCTGATTATTGAAATGTGTTCCTCGATCAGTTAGGATTTTTCCAGGACAACCGTGATGACAAATAATACTTTCATAAACAAAGGTCACAGTTTTTTGTGCAGTAGCTTTTTTGACAGGTTTCGCTTCTGTCTATTTGGTCATGTAATCCATAGCGACGATAATATATTTGTTTCTTTGAGAGGTTATGTTTAATGGTCTCACATAATCAATTCCAATTTGGTAAAAAGATGCTCCAACTGAAATTGGATGTAAAGGTTCCTGTCGCTTTGATTTTCCTCTTCTTTGGCATGCATCACATGACTTAACATAAGTACTTATATCTTGGAACATTTGAGGCCAAAAGAAATGCTTCTTTATTTTATCCATCATTCTATCTTTAGAGGCATGTGCGGCTGTGGGGTCATTATGGAACATATAAAGTACAGGGTCCATTTCATATTTCTGAACTACTTTAACTAAATTGTTCTAGTTATTTCGATCTTTCTTGAATAATAAATTGTTTCTAACTAAATAATGTTTTGATTGGTTAACTAATTGTTTTTGCTGTGCCTTACTAAAATCTAAGGGAAATGTACTATTGCTAATATAATTTAATAAATTTTGATAATGTTGGATATCCATTTTAATTGGCCGTTCATCACAATGTGAACACTTTAGCTTTCACCATAAAGAAATGTTAACTAACTAATATATATAAAAATAAAACTATAAAAATATAACTATATAAAAATTTGATTAAAAAGAAACTTAATCCAATTTAGCAATGATAGGTTCAAGGGAAGGGGTATAAACAGGTAAATTATTGTAGAGATGTTCTAAAAGTCTCAAATAAACTATGGCATTTTCTTGTTAAACTAAAATGGATTCTTTCTACTATGGTACGTTGACTAAGAATCTTGGATCCATATCAGGATAAAGGTGTCCTGGAGAGAAACTCCAAATGCAACGATGATAGAGGGTACCATAAATTAAGTTTTTCTTACATAATTTACAGTAAGTGTGGATATGATGATTCTCAGTATCACAGTCCCAAGTACACTTGCTTCCTCCTCTAGTTATTGGTTGTCCTGCTATAACTTGCTTGATCTGGATAGCAGTATGATAGATTTGCTCAATATCTTCCCTGATAAAGTTTCCAGCAGGGGTCTCCATGTCGTACATTTCGATACCTTCGCTTCATTCTGAATTTGCAGTTCCGTCATTAGAATGATATTCCCATTCGATTTCACTTTCATTTTCCTCAATCTATCTTGGGTCCCATCCGTTATCGTGGTCTTGTTGATACTCTTCAGTATTAATAGATGAAACTTCTGGTTCGCAAGTGCAGATAATATGTCCGCAACATGGGTATGGCTCAGGGATGGTTAAAGGCATGGATTTCTCACTTGTGACTTCATCAAACTCACTGTCGCTTTCGTAAGGAATCTTTTGATTAGAAGTTAATATCCTGCGCTTGTTACTTCTAACTAAAGCCATTGATGATGATTCAGCTTCAGGTTCATCTTCTTCAGTGTCTGTATCGTAGGTAATAACTAGGAAACACTCATTTTCTTCTTGGTATGCTCATCATACATTCTAGATAAAGTATCAGCATTGGCGTTATGCTTGTCTGGGCAGTGTTCAATGGTAAAATTGTACTGTTGGAGTTCCATAATCCAACGTGCTCTACATCCTTTGGACATCTTTGAGGTTTTTAACCACTTAAGTGCTGAATAATCAGTAACAATAGAAAAAGGTTAGCTTAAGTAGTGATAAAAATGTTTGACTACCCAAATAATAGCAAGGCATTCTAAGTCAGTAATGGAGTAATTTTCCTCAGCCTTATTGGTAGTTTGACTGGCATAGGAAACTACACATTCCTGATCATCGACTTTTTGGGATAATACGGCTCCAAGTCCAAACTTACAAGCATCTGTGTAAAGGGTGAAGGGTTGTTTAAAGCCAGGATACTGTAGAATAGGGACTTTAATAAGCCTTTCCTTGAGTCTGTCAAAGGTGATTTGTTGTTTATCAGTCCATTGAAAGGGTATTTCTTTCTTAAGTAATATGGTGAATGGCTTAGCATGTCTAGCGAAATTCTTAATAAACTTGCGATAATAACCAAAAAGTCTTAACGCTGCTTAGAGTTGAGTTAAGGTCTTAGGGATAGGGAAACTTTTTACTTTTTCTATTTTTTCTGGATCTAGATGGATTTCTCCTTGTCCTACTATATGTCCTAAGAAGGAGAGTGAAGGATAGCAGAAGTGACATTTCTTTAGCTTAATACTAAGTTAAACTTCACGTAAGGTTTGGAATACTTGTTTCACATAATCTAAATGTAACTCCAGAGATCCTTTTGAGTAGATGATAATATCATCTAAGTAAACTGCTACAAAGAGTCCAAGATAATCTTTTAAGATCCAATTCATGAGGCGTTGGAAGGTTTCAGGGGCATTGTTAAGTCCAAAGGGCATTACTAAAAATTCGTAGAGACCTGAAGGAGTAATAAAGGCTGTTTTTTCTATATCCTCAGGATGCATGGATACTTGCCAATATCCACTAGCTAGATTTAAGGTAGTGAACCATTGAGATCCATATAAAGAATCTAACAAGTCATCAATTCTTGGTAACGGGTAGGCATCAATCTTGGTGAGGGTGTTCAACTTGTGATAGTCAATGCATAATCACTTGTCTCCTCCTTTCTTTCCTACTATAACGACTAGAGAGACCCAGGGGCTATGGGAGCATCTAATAATACCATTAGCTTCCATCTTCTTGATTTCTTCTTTTAAAAACTGGGTGTTTTCTGGGTTGATGTGGTATGGTTTTTGTGCTACTAGTAGAGCATCTCCAGTATGGATCCTATGTTTAACAATGGTAGTTCTTCCAATTTCAGTTTGTCCTTTTGCACATATATCTGCGTATTCTTCTAAAAGATATTGGAAGGCTTGTTATTGGTAATAGTCTAGTGGTTCCACATGTTGGTCTTCAGGAGCTTTTTCTTTTTGCTTATATCTTTAGCACTTTCTGCTAAGAAGACCGCAGGATTGTTATCTTGAATCTCTTCATCCTCAGATTCTTCTTCAGAGTTATATGAAAAGTATACATCACTCCAAGGATTGTAGGTCATTTCAATCTCGGGAACTTCCTCTTCATCAGTCATGTCTGAATAGTAGACGTAATATTTATCCAAAAGTTCATCCTCATAGTAATCATCTTCAGAATTATAGTCTAACTCTTGAGTGGTTACCTTGGCTGTTTTAGTAAAAGTGATGCAGATTCTAACTGTAATATTGTGCTTACAAATAGTAAGAGTTGATTATTTCCAACTCATGGTCGCATTTGCTTCTTTTAACCAGTTATTTCCTAAAATAAGAACTTCGTCCTTGGAATCTAAGACTTGGAACGATGTGGAGATTTCTATCTTTCCTATAATAATAGGAATATCATCTATGTTCCCTAGAGATCTAGTTCTTACCCCATTTGCAGTGACTACAATCATTTTTGATAGTCTATCTATTTCATATCCTAATTTGTTAAGAAGGGCTTTGGGCATGATACTTGTGGCTGCTCCACTATCTACAATAGCAGTTTGTGCTTTTTGATCAATTCTAAGGGTATATTTAGCAGCGGTGGTAGGTTCTTCATTACTGTCAGCTAAATTTGCTTCTTGTGTTCTATCCTGTTGTACTTTTTCACATAATCTTCTTACTGCTCTAGATAATCCAGAATGATAAGTTGGGATGACATGTGTGGCTTGTCCAACTGAAAGTCCACATGGTAAGTTTTGTAAGTAAGTGGCTATGTTAAATTCAGTTAGTTGCTCAATAGGTGCGGAAAGTAATCTTCTTCTAGAGGCTTTAGTAGTTTTACTTATGAAGTAATAGTAGTAGTTACTGGAGGTTGAACTTCAACATCTTCCATATCTTCTGTAGTAGCTGGTACGTTAAAGCGTGGAGTTTTCCTTAAATTTTCCTCTCGTCTAGACTCACTCCTTTGCGCTCTTCTATTCTTAGAGATTGGGCTCTGAGGATAGGGTGCTGAGTGAATATTTAAATAGATTTCATACTCTTCTCCATCATCTTCTTCATATTTTTCTTCGTACTCTTCATCATACTTGAAATCATCCAGATAATTTACATCTCTGATTTCATACCTGGGAGTTCTGGGTATATTGGTAGATCTGGGTTGGCAGTTGTACCTTTGGTCAGGATAAGGACATTCTCTAGCCATATGTCCAGGTTGATTGCAGTTGTAGCACTTGAAATTAGAAGTGGTTGGTCTAGGTGCATTGAAGTTGTTATTCTTTGGCCTTCCTTGATTCATTGGTGGCTGACTTCTTCTTTCTTATGGTTGAGCTAATAATGCTGTCATAAGGTTCGCATAGTTGATTGTGAGTTGCTCTAACTTTTTAGTTAATTCATCAACTTCAACCTCAGAAACTTTTGCTTTGGAGCTAGATGCAGTGGTGGAAGCTTGTGGCTTAGTAGTTCTAGATGCGAAGTTGAACCCAATTTCTACAGTTCTTGCTGCTTATATTGCGGCGTCTAAATTGGAGGTTCATTGACATATACAAGAGGGGTATAGGCAGGGTGGAGTCCTATCAGGAACATTCTTTTCTTTTGGGCGGCATTTTGTAAATCTACCCTATCTGCTAGCTTCTTGAACTTATTAGCGTAAGAATTGACTGATTCATCATTCTTTTGTCGTAGGGAAGTTAATTCCTGATACCATTAGTTTTTCTTGGTTTTGCTCACGAATTGTCCATTGAAAAGGTCAGTGAAGTTTTGGTCCTGATTGGTTCCAGTATTAAAATGATTTCCTATATTCCCTGTAATACTTTCAAACCAGTCGGCAGCTGCTCCCTTGAGAAAACCTCCAGTGACAGCTTTCTTTCTAGCTTCTGTATTCCATCTATTAGTTACAGTGGCTCAGTTAAAGGCTTTAAGCCATTCTACTGGATCTTCTCCTTCAGCTCCACTAAAGGTATCAACTTTAGCAGTTGTTCGTTCTGTGTTTTAATGCACATTGGTGATAGCAGTTAACCTATCTCCATTTTGTCCAAAAATTTGTTGATACAGAGCGGTTAATTCCTATGCATTAGCCATATTTACATTAAGTGGTGTATTTGGTAGTGTAGGTGTAGGATACGTATAAGATTCAGTGGAGTTTGTACTAAAATAGGTGGTGTAGGTGTTCTAACAAGATTTGGTGGTGTTGTTATTGCGTTAGTTAATTCTGTTGAACTTATTGATTTTTCTGAAGATTCTGGTGATGGTATACTAATCTGTCTTAGTAGATATCGATCTTGTTGTACAAATACAATAAGTTAATCTAATAATTCTTGGTATGCCTTGTCAAAAATATATATGTTAACAGGGTATTCAAAACAATTGGTTCTAACAGCTATTCCTAAGGTATAGTTAAATAATACTTCAGATGAGAGGAGTCTTCTTAAGTATCTAATACTGGTAAGTAAGCATATAAGTACTGAAGGTAACTGATCACTTTGTTGTCCAGATAATGTGGTTAAAACTAAATAATTGAATAAATTAAAAGCTGTAATGGTATAGGCTGTATAGGTTTCTGCATTAAAAGTATGGTTAATCCAAATCCAAAAATTTCCAAAAGCAGTATTTATAGAGTGTAATGATGGTACTGGGTAACAGATATGACAAGAATGGTCTTCGTTTAATGGGAAATTTGAGTAATGTCTTAACGTATGTATCACTGTATTTATCTCGATCTCTTCAAAGTTCATGCACTTCTTAATGCATTTCTAGTCCTGAGTCTCTTAATTCTTTCTTTGCTATACTATCAATTAAAGAGGTAACCTGGCAGGAATCACCACTTGTTACATCTAATCATATTCTTGATTCCTTTATATTTAACTTTTCTTCTTTATGTTCGAAAATGAAAAATTAATTAAGTTTATTATGATAGAGGTAATAATATTTTATGTTTGTTGAGTACAGTTCACTTTTTAATTGGTAAATAGTATAGATTTTTTGTAGGTAAAGGATATTTTATTATTTTATTGAAGTTACCAGAACTGAAGAGAACTTAGAAAAATTCTCATTATATTTATACAAAAATAAAATATAATAATATGATAATAAATATAATAAATATAATAAAGATCTTTACTATCNTAACTATCNTAACTATCACTAAGATCATTAATATCACTACTATCATTAAGATCACCGTGATCATGAAAATCACGATCATAGAGTGGCACAGTATGACGCAGTAAATTGGCACAGTAGTGTTTTATACTAATAACGTTAATACACGTTGAATGCTTTATTTTAGTTACAAAAGTACCAAGAGGCACAGTACATACAAAAGGCTTAAGAAGAAGTAAACGTGTTATTGATCATTTTTGTGAAACATATGCTAAAGAAGATGAAGATGAAGATGAAGAAGTTTTGAATTCTTCTCATCAATCTACCTCTACCACCTCACAACCGTTTTCAACTCAACAATCATCATCTCAACAATTGGCCATATTACCGATAATTATCGATTCAGAAATTATCACGAGTCGACCTCACATGCCAATAACGTCACCTACCTCTACTGAGAGACAATGAAGTCGACACTCAACACCTATAATTGAACTGCCTATAGCTGAATCCGCCTAAAGTTAATATTCAACACCTATAGTTGAATCTTCTATAGCTGAACCCACCCAAAGTCAACATTTAACCTCGATAGTCAGATGAATTTCATTTGATAATCATAGCCCTTTTAATAATATTGAGGCAATGTTAATAAAACAGAGTAAACAAATTCATATTTTATATAAATTGCAAAAAATATCGATTGAAAAAATTTTATGGCTTTAGACCCAAGTAAAAAAACTAAACAGCGATAAAGATAATGACGGAGCTTAGTTCAAAAGTATTTAATATAAGTAATAATTTAGTTTGTATTATATTATTACATTTAGATATTTAATATCATAAGTTATTTATCGCTATTTTATATAGGATGGATATTACGCAGTATGCACTGATTTTTTTCCAAATAACATGTGGCCGAAGTTCAAAGAATATAAACGATCCTTGGAAAGTTGGCTAAATTCAAACTATCCAAATTATATTCCTGAATTGGGTAAACAAGAATGGATCAACACCTTTAGCAGAAAACATCATTCTCTGGTAATTATTGTCAATTAATTGTTAATTTTAAATATTTAATTTTAATTTTATTTTATGATAGATCATGCGAAAAATGAAAGACATGAGAGGAAGTCATGTCTCAGCAATCNGATCTGCTATTATCAAAACATGCGGACTGCAATTGGCAAGTAATAGACACAAAAACTTGAAAGATATCCTGTAATGGAAACAATTCAGGGAAGTAAAAGATAATTATAATAAATTGTTCACTAAAAGTATGATAGAGAATATCACCAGTTTCGCATTTTCATCGCTAGATGATGCTAGCGAAGAAAGATTTAATGATATGTATATTTATACTGCATCTGTATGCGATATATTATTAAATCTGAATTGCCACACTTTCGAAGTTTCCAAAAAACCATTAGAATTGTGATTAAAAAGATTTAGGGTATTTATCGAATTTATTTTGTTATTTAAAAATTAATTTTATTAATCAAAGTCAAAATTAGGATGNGATTGATAAAACTGGTCAAATTAAGCTTAGCNATTNAACATCAGTNTTANGTGAAGAAATGCCCAATAATTATAGCAAAAATAAATCTACCAATGATAATAATGATGAAGAAGAGCCACCTGAAGACAAAATAATGTTTAACGATACAAGTTTTATAACATACGATAAATTATTTGAATAATAACAATAATTATTTTAATTTGTTCTATTTCTGAATTAAGTTTTAAGTTTAATATCATTTGTGATTTCATTACTTTTTGATTTAGGTTTCCATTTACAATCTTCTTGATTATAATTATTATTTTTTTTATTTTTATTTTTTTTTCTTATTTTATCGCTTCTTATTTTAGCGCTATTTTTTTTCTTATTTTATCGCTTCTTATTTTAGCACTATATTTTTTACTTATTTTATCGCTTCTTATTTTATCGCTATATTTTTTTTATTTTTATCGCTATATTTTTTATTTTTATCACTATATTTTTTTTATTTTTATCGCTATATTTTTTATTTTTATCACTATATTTTTTTTATTTTTATCGCTATATTTTTTTATTTTTATCGCTTGACATTTTTTTCGTTTAGTTAGTTTAGTTTAGTTTATAATATTTTATATAATAAAATAAATGCAAAGGATTATTTATCCTTTATAAAACACAATGTTTATCATATTGGTTAAATTTTAATTTTTATCATTTATATTTCTTATCGTTCAGGTTATTTATCATTAGCATATTTATTGGTATTTATCGAATTTGATGTTTATTGTTTAAATATTTATCAATATTTATCATTTAGGTTAAAATATGATGTTTTATCACTATTTATCCACATCGAATTCACTCGATGAGTTTGATTATTATCGATATATATCACATATTATAATTAATGTGATAAATAACGATGGAAAGATATATATCGCTATATATTCCCTGAAAAAATTTCCTGATGTATATAAGACAAAAGAAGTAAGAAGAAATCTAAAATAGAAATACATAATGACTTTAAACCAAAAAAGCTTCACTTAGTGAAAATGAAAATATTAAATAAAGACGAAAATAATGAGGTATGCATTATGAACGGATTTTAAATTGTGAGCTATCCATAATTAATTGCAGTGTCATTCTTTTGTTTGTATAACTTAGATCAATACCAAAAGAGGCTACTAAGAAGAATTCCTATGAATATGTGACAAGAATTAGCAAGAAAAAGAGCATATTAAGTTTAAATGTACAGTAATTGAGAACAAAAAAAAATTGATAACTTTCATTCAAATGCAATTGGAGTCGAAAACAAAAAGGAGAATGTTGATATTACATAGAATAAATGGATGTTGGGATGTTCGTGACTATTTACGGTAATCATGTGAATGATTTCCATTTAAATATCAACTATGATTTATATCAAGTGGAAAATGCTTCTTAGGTCAGATTGTTTTAATAATACAAGTACTAGTGAGAGAAATAATACAAGAATGGTGCCAGTAATAAAAGAAATGATGGTAAATGGTAGTGATTTAATAAAATGGAAAGTAGTGCCAATTATTTATAAAAAAAATATTGTAATAATGTTTTTTTTTAAATCATAATAAAAATATAATTAGTTAAAAAAATAATCAGAATTCCAAAGTTTTCGTTAAATTTTAAAGAAATTTTTTGCGCTTGTAATTTTATTGCTATTCAGGTTTGAAAAAATTTCTACAATATTCTACTAAAAAATCAAAATTACCTAAATTTGGGGGTACAATTACTGTATAACTAGTCATACTTTGTTTATCCTTGATTGCAAATTAATCTTAAAAGTATTCAGCTTCAAAAGAAACATGATAAAATACTACCGAATCATGATTAATTTTTGTTATTTAAATTTCACTTTTAGTTTAGTTTATGTGGTATCATTTTTTTAAAAAATATATTAATATTGATCAAGTAATAAGACAATCACAGTAAATATTTATTTTTATCATAATTTTAAACAATTAGAATTATTGAAATAAAAGCTAAAACTATACTATGTATTATATATATTCATCTAATTTATTAAGCTACTTTCTCTATAATTTGAAATACTACATAATCTTCTATTATCATTTTTTCATAACTTGTTGTTCACATTGAATAAAGTTATTGTTTTTTTAATATACAAATATTTCAATGTTAGATGATAAACTAATGTAAAATCCATATCCTTCAAATGACTTAAAATTAAGTTTTAAAGTTATCCTTATTCTTTAAAGAAATATTAATCTATCTTTGATTATGCCAATTTCACTATTTCATATTAAAAAATTATATCCTCCAATAATTTCTTCTTGTACTTTAATGAATGTAACCGTATAAGGTATATTACTACCAAATATATGAAACCTTTTAGGAGAGAATCCATCTACGCTTCCTCTTAATAATGATTTAAATTAATATGGTAAATATAAATCTATTGCATAAATAAATTTGCTATTAGCATCGACTTCATTTTATCAATCCATCATGAAATTTTATATTAAAATTTTTGAATCAATAATTTCATCAATATTTCTATATATAGGAAGAAAAATAGCTCTTCATAAAGTTGATTTTTTTAATAAATGAAATCAAAGCTTTTCATGAACGAAAGCAAAATTAAATGATTTGAATATTTTTTTCAGGTGATTTAGTCATGCATTCTGTGTAAATTGTTGTTGTTTTTTCATTTCATATACGGATTGGAAATCTATGTCTTTTTCAAAATTCACCATTTTTTTCTTCCTTTCATCATTAATCAAGCAATCCAATTTACCATATTTACTAATTCATTTATCTTTTTTGTTGTCTAATTTCTTTCATAATTGAATTTCCTTTTCAAGATAGTTTATATTTATCTCTTTAATTTGTCCTGTCTAATTCATATTCCTCTTTACCAACTTTTCATTATCTCAATGTGAATATTTTAGGCTTTCGTTAATAGAAGTATCATTACTATTGAATTATAACAATCACTAAAAGAGGGAATCCTAGTCTAACACCAAACCGCAGATAGGATAGACTCAACTATCTGACTGATCTTTCCTTGCCTGATATGAGGAAGACCTCATATACAGTATAGGGAAGATAAAGAGGGAAGTCTAAAGGATAAAAAAAACCAAACTGGCCAGTTAGGAGAGACTCAACTATCTGACTGGACCTTCCTTGCCTGATAGAGAAATATCTCATAACAGTATAAGGAAAGTTAAAGAAGGGGTTAGAAGGGAGCGAATATAAAGGAATTTTTTGTTTTTTAAAAGAGTTAAAGAGAAATAATATTATAGAAATGTGTGTTATGTCTTCAATAGAATGATATATTAAGAATATAAAAATGAGTATAAAATATTAAAACCATAAAAAATTTGCGTAATGTGAATCATCATGCTTAATATATTATTTTTTTAAACATAGTTTATACTTTTATATGTCACGCAAAATTCAATGATCAATATTTATTCACATGAAAATTTCTATATTTGTTAACAACTCATGATTTTTCTCCTAGTATTCAAAATGAGTCAAATCCGTAACTAATTGATAGATTATGCATGATAAAAATCATCATCATTTATTCCAAATTTAATCATTGGCACTTCTTTAACCAATAATAATATTTCTTTGCATAATCTGCTGTAAAATTTTCAATTTCTATTATATTCCAAATTGTTTTTCTATGTCCAACTTTCAAGTTCTGTTTCTTATTAAAAGAATAAAGACATTTGGTACAATACTTTCTTAAACTGTTTTAATTTATTTACTTATATATTTCAGTTTTCAAATATTCTATACCTCTACTATAATTTTCTTATAAGTTTTAAGAAAAATGGTTAATTTGCAAAGACAAATTTGGAGATAAATCGAATTTTACATTAATTAATATTTCAGCATATTAAATATATTGAAAAATGTATGAATTCAAAGCAAATATCAGATTTATTTTAATCAGCATCACGTAGTTTATTTACAAAGTTGCAATCTACAGCTAACAATCACATGCTTTTAAATAAAAATCATGTGTTGATTAAATTAACCTTTTTTTTTTATGATTATTCAAATTGAGTATTTTTTTAAGATTCCAATTTGCTTTTTGCAATAAAAGTTTGAAATAAGTTTTTTTAGAAAATAAATTTGCTTTACTGAATTTTTTTAAAATTACATCAAGATTAGTGGAGGATAAAAAAAAATAGCATGCATAAGAAAAAAATTGGGAATATAATTGATGGCGCCTTTATTTTTATTTTTATTTTTATTTGAGATGTAGAATGCGCTACAAAAATAACTAGAAAAAATAGAAATTGAACTATTTTACTATCTAGGGAATAATTTGTTGCTGAGCCTCCCATTGGGTGAACTGCCTACGCCTAGCTAATCTAAAAAAGGAAGATAGGCAAAGCCACTTCTAACGCCAAAAAGAAAAATAGAAATATATATATAAGAAATCCATTTAAATTTTTCTTGTCCCAAAAGGTTAAAATTTGTACCTAGTAAAATAATACTACTAAAAAAGAAATAACAGTAAAAAGAAAAAAAAAATCTACTGTTAACCAAATGATACGTGGATGGTATATAGGAATTAAACCTAAAAAGGAAGATCATCAATTGAAAATTGATGTTGTGCGTCCATAATACGATCCCTTTCTTTGCCATCCAAAGTACATTAAATGAATGATCTTGGCATATAACTTATTAACAATATATTCAAAAAAAAATATTTAGATTTTTTTACATGATATGGTCTCTGTTATTATCAACAATGCATTAGGCCACCAATTTTTGTATTATTAGTTAGTTTTTAATGAATCACAAAAAAAAAAAAAATATTTTTTGACACCAAAATAAAAAGAAACATCCATCAAATAATAATAAAATAAATTATAATACAAATCTATTTATAAATTTTTTTATGTATTATTTAATTAAATAATTCTTCACAACTACTAGATTTTGCAGTACAGAAAAGTCGCTCCAAGATCAAGATGTACAAAAAAATAACAAAAGGAATGTTAGTAAAGTTCTACTGATACTCCTAATCTTTCTTCAATTTTAGAAGTTAATCTTTTCTAATAAATTTTACTATATAGACGATGAT
>QKYT01001144.1:0-20965 GCA_003550305.1 Glomus cerebriforme | reverse complement strand
TTGTGTAAATATTTTTATTTAATTATACATTTGTAAAATTAAATATACCCAGTATGTTGAAAACATGCATTAGCTAACTCTTTTCCAATAGATGTGCAACCTAAATCTAATGCTTCTGTAGGATCTTCTAAAGTTTCAACCCAGCTACGATTTTGCCTTAGGAAATTTTTGATATGATAAAATGATTGTTCGATCTAAAAAAAAAAATAAATTATATTACTATGATAAAAAAATATTAAATTTATAACAAATAAGATATACTTACAGGATTATAATCGGGTGACACTATATGGTCTGGAAAATTGGTTCATCTTTGACAACTATAATAATAAATAATATTAAGTTTAATTTATTAGTTGTTATACAAACAATAAATATAAAAACATACTGTACCAATATATATTTTACAAAAAATTCAAAATCTTTTGCACTTATCGGACCCTCTTGAATTCCATAAGCTAATAATCCATCTATGCATAAAGCACCCTCAATTGTAAATCTTCGACCCCTAATAAAAAAAAGAAGGTTTTTTTGCACAGGTTTTTACTAAACTCCATTCATATCTTCTTGATAATGATCTTTTGNCATATGCAGATTCATCGCAAAATACCAATTGTCTTGAAGAATATTGAGAAATTCGTAAAACATAATCTGCTCGATCAATCTCATTTCTCTCTTTTGCTGGCTTAGATAGCTTCAAATAAATATAATATTTTGTTATTTTTTGTGATTAGATTTTACATATAGTATTTAAAAAAATTAGACCTAAATACCTGTTTATATGTATATCCAAGATGATGCAAAACATGCCATATTGTAGTATATCCAATAGTACGTCCAAGCCACAGTTCCATTTCATTTTGCAATTCCCATATATACCAATCTACCTTTTCATTTAGTAAANCGTCCAAGCCACAGTTCCATTTCATTTTGCAATTCCCATATATACCAATCTACCTTTTCATTTAGTAAAAATTCAAGGTATTTTAAATCATTTTCTGAAAATAAACGTNGTTTATAGTGTAATGAAGGTAATGGTTNTANTGAACNATATTTTTGAAAATGACGTATTATTCTATATACAGAGGTTTTGCCAATTGTAAAATGTTTTGCGATTCTTCTTTGCGAACTTCCACATATCCATTTTTCAATTATTTGCCAGCNAAAATGAGTTGTAATTTTTAATTTTGTCATATCTAATATGAAGATTAGATTTGTTTACAAAAATTTATTTGCATTTCATATGTTACCTATCACGTGTCATGAAAATCTCAAAAATAGAAATTTACCGGTTGGTCCGTGAGCAATGAAATTAGCTGTAATTTAAATTCCAAACACTAATTCTTTATATTTAAGGTTATTTGATTAAATATCACCATGAATTTTTACAACAAAATCCTAGGTAAATTTTTATAAACATAAAAATTTTATAGATTTGTGTTTGATAGACTTTGTGCTGAAGCAGACTTTTATTAGAATTACTTTTAAAAGGATAATTTATTATTGGACGAAATTGATAGGTGGGATAGCTGGAGTTTACTCAGAATCCTTCTTTTATTCAACAAGATATATTAAGAAATAGAATAAAGGGAAAATTATAATTATGGAATGACAATTTACATAAAGCATTATAAAAATATTTGCATGTGTCATTATGAAGTTTTTATTCCATTAATTCACTATGAACAATCAGAAATCTATTAACCATCGATATCCAGTTGCGTCTTCAATTAAAAGATATAATATTATAATATGAGTAAAGATATAGATTTTAACCCATTTCGAATACTAGAGAAAAACCATGTATTATTAACTAATTATAGAAATTTGCATGTGAACAAATTAAAAAAATCACATAATAAATCGTTAATTTTGCATAATTTCCAAATATAGAAATTTGCATGATGTGACTCATCATGCTTAATTTATTATTGTATAATTATAAATTTTGACACATTTTTACATTCTTATTATTTTTAAATATATAAATACTACTTTTTTTTTCAATATTTTGTATTAATTTTCATAGGTATCTTTAATTATTATTATTATCACAATTTTATTTCCTCTCTATAATCCTTTTTAAAAACTACCCCTCCTAAACTCCCCTTATCTTCCTTATACTGTATATAGAGATCTTCCTCGTATCAGGCAAGAAAAGCCAGTCAGATAGTTGAGTATCTCCTAGCTGGCTGGTTGGTTTAAATTAGAACTCCTCCTTTTGATTTCAAAAATCCAGTAACTCTAAAGATACCAAAAAAACCCTAAAGTAGTACAAGTCAAGTTACCATTGAAACACCAAAGAATAGCTGTAAAATATTAAAACCTGAAACCCACTTTTCCTGAAAAGAAGATAATTGAAGATAAGCAATGAGATATTATGAAAATTAGTAAAACAAAACTGTTAAGATGTAATGATAAATATATATTCAAAGATTTAAAATATTATGTAATGTTTATTAGTTATAATGAGAAAAAATCAAAGAAAGAAACTGTTTTATTCACAGAAAATGGGAGATAAACAGAAAAAATAGAAGGTGCAGTAACCATATTAGATATTTTAAACAATAAAGACAAAAGAATCTATGGATAGTACAAATACAATATACAATCTAGGAAGCAACTACTAAAATTAGATGAATGGATAAATAAAGAATTGATAAAGACTAAAGAAATCATTGAGAATGAAACTTCAATGAGAATGAATGAGAAGAAAGCTAAAACAGAAATGCACAAGAAAAAAAAATGGAAAGAACTGTTTGAGGAAATGAAGAAAATTATGATATAGAGATCAAGACTGTTGGGGATCACTTATGAAGTGTGGAAAAAAATGAGAATTATTGAGATAATAACGAATGCAATAATGAACTTGAAAAAAGGAACAGTATAATCAAGAAATAAAATGGGAGGATAATTTAAAGTTAACAAGTTCTATAATGTCGATTGAAACATAAGAAAACTATCTAATGTGGAACAATAATGTGATAAATTATGAATAGAAAGACTAATGATGTAAATTAGAATAAAATAACAAAAAGAAACAAACATGATTAATAGAAAAGGAATTTAATGAAGGAATATAGTAAGAAAAATTAGAAAATTAAAAAAGTATATGAATAGAGAATATTGAGATTGTTAATAAATCGGACAAACAATAATAAAATTTATTTAGATTAGTTAAATAGAATAATGGATTAGAAACTTTTATTAAACTAAAAAGTTTTATTTTTTAATTTTTAAAATAATCAAATGAATAATTAATAATTATTTTATTTTATTTATTTTATTAAAATAATTAATATAAATTAATTAATCACCATTCCCACTATTTTATCATGCTAAATATTATTTCATGAATCGATTCGGCTAATGAATAATCTNTACTACTTCATAGTCCATTAAAACAATAATATATTTCATATCAGATATATTCAATATATTCTAAGAATTCCACCAGAATAATTAAAATATATTTAATAGTCCATACCTCCATATTGCTGCTGATTATACTGTAGCAAAACCACCTTTGCCTATTTCATTCAAGTTTTAACAGCATTCCTTGAATTAATTCCAGTTTATAAAATTTTTTTAATTGTCAGGTTTTTATACCATATTAGAAAAGATAAATGAGGATAAGCATGGGATAATTTTAAATGTTATATTCATTTTTCNACATAAGACAAAGCTGAAGAAACTGTAGTAGAAAAGTGAGTTATACCTTAATTTCACTATGCTTTATGGAGAATGAAGGGGAGGAATAGTTCACCATATTCTTGGCATTGTTTAGTGTCTTGAGATGACATAATATTGGAGATTTCTTTTTTACTTATAAAGGTTGAAATCACAAACATTTTATTAAATAATAATGATGGATGGATCTTTTGATTGATTACTCATATCATTTAATGTCAGGCTAGTTATTATATAAGATTCAGAATTGACAATTTATTCTCTTCTCTTTTATTCGTTTACAATTTATATAATGGAAGATAATAAAATTTTTACTAAAAATTTACTTAAAATTTTGGAGGATGATGAATATTATGATATTACAATAAAAGTTGGTAATGAACCTTACATAAAAGTATTTCAAGTGCATATGGTTATTTTATATTATTGTTCTCATTTGTAAAGAATTTTATTAACTAATAAAAAGAAAAATTATCACAAAATTGCCAAATATTTCACCTGAAATTTTTCAAATGATTCAATAGCAAGAAATAAAAAATAAAGAAATTATTTCATTAAATTATTTTTTAATTTCACAATGTTTNATTTTAAGGTATATTTATGGTTGATGACTTTCTTCAGAGTAATATAATACTTCAAAATCTTGGTCAAGAATTAACCAACTATTTACAATCTTATTTGATTGAAAGAAAGGCAAATTGAATTGAACAAAATTTTAATTTAATATATCGAGCAAGTTTTGAAAATGACTCTTTCTTGGAACTTCTGATTTAATGTCCAAACATCCAGATAAAATATTAAAATCACTAGGATTCTCTTCAATCTGAGAAAACCTTTTGGTTTCATTTTTTCAAAATGATAATCTTCAAATAAGTGAAATTAAAGTATAGGAATATGTGCTTGAATGGGAATTTGCACGAAATTCAGAACTTTCTTCTGATCCTACAAGATTTTCAAAAGATGATTTTGACATTTTAAAGAATACCTTACAATGACATCCTATTATTTATTAGATTTTATTTTAACTTCAAAAGAGTTCTCGGATGGAGTTTTACTTTATATGAAAACTTTACCCGAAGAATTATGTATGGACTTATTAAAAACTTTTTAAGTCTTTCATATACCTAAAGAAATTTATTTAGGAAATATTGATCCAAAAATTACCACATATCAACATGTTAAATTAATCTTAAAATAGATCAATAAATTAGAAATTACAGATCATTCAACTCCATATGAATTTAAATTATTATTTTGGATCTTATGATAGCTTTACAAATAGTAAATTCCATGAATTTTGCAATCAATCTCGTACTTTAGTGAAAGATAGTGATAAAATTCTTGGAGGATATAATCCGATTGCATGGAATTCTTATTGGAGTGGTTATGACACCATTAATGAAAGTTTTATATTCTCCTTTGAGAATAATAAAATAGAAAATTATATTTAAGTCATGTTATTGATAAAAAAAATATGCTATATAATAACAGTTTATATGGTCCGTTATTTGAAAATGGTGACCTTAGTTTATTTGGACGAATAATGCCGACTAGTAATTGTAATAGCAAAAAAAAAATATATTGTTATAAATCGATTAGAAAAACTGAAGGTATTTTTTATAGAAACTAATAGATAAAATATATGGAATATAGTTACCTAAAAAATATTTTAATGGATTTAAGGTTATTTAATTAAAAGAATTTATCAGTTATCAGTTATGTAAAAAATCAAAGAGATAAAATTTTTTTTTCGAAATATAATTTATATTTTATTTTTATATTTTTCATTAAAATAAGTGAAAAGGGAACAATTTTTTAAAATATCAATAGTTTTGATGGAAATCTTCCCCAGTATCACCACAAAATTTTCCACACCCACGTGACTGTCACTGGTGTCACCCCTCCCTGTTTTCCATTTTTACTATGTATTCCAGGGATGAATTTTTTTCAGTGTGAAAAATCCTATTTGTCACACATATGCTTAATTTCTTAATGCAGGCCAAGAATATAATAATGCCGGTTGAAATCATGTGGGTGGAAATTTTTTGTGGTGATACAAGAAAATAATTAGTCACAAGCTCAAACTTTATGATTTTTTGATTCCCAATTTGGGAAACAAAATTATTTATATAAAGTTTGACTATCACTAATTAGGATTAATTTTCTCTCTCTTCCCTTGTACCCTTTTTATTAAATTAAAGTCCGATTGTCATTTACATTGTATATAACTATATAATGGATGATAGTAAACTTTTACCAAAATTATCTCAAAATTTACTTGAAATTTTGAATGATAAAGAATATTATGATATTACAATTGAAGTTGGTAATGACTCTTATGTAAAAATATTTTATTCACATATAGTCATTTTATATTATCGTTCTCCTTATTTGAAAAGAATCTTGTCAACTAATAAAAAGAAAAATGATGGAACTTTGGCACATATTAAGCTACCAGACATTTTACCAGAAGTTTTTCCAATAATTTTAAGGTAATAAAATTTTTGTGAATGATTTATTAATTTATTACACACGTTTTTTTTCATTCATTCATTCATTCATTTATTTTTTTTTTTTTAGATATATTTATGGCGGAAGACTTTCTTTGGAGGAATACGATACTTCAAATATCATTAAAATCTTGGATGCTGCTAGTAAACTTANTCTTCAAGAATTAATCAACTATTTACAATCTTATTTGATTGAAAAAAAGGAAAATTGGATCGAACAAAATTTTAATTTAATATATCAAGCAAGTTTTGAAAATGATTCTTTCTTGGAACTTCAAAAATATTGTACTGATTTAATGTCCAAACAACCAGATAAAATATTAAGATCACTAGGTTTCTCTTCAATCCCAGAAAATCTTTTGGCTTCGCTTCTTCAAAATGATAATCTTCAAATGAGTGAAATTCAAGTATGGGAATGGGAATATGTGCTTGAGTGAGGGCTTGCACAAAATCCAGAACTTTCTTCTGATCCTACAAGTTTTTCAAAAGATGATTTCGACATTTTAAAGAATACCTTACAACGATTTATTCCATTAATTAAATTTTATAATTTAACTTCAAAAGAATTGTCGGATAAAGTATTACCTTATATAAAAATTTTACCTGAAGAATTATATATGGATTTAATAAAAAATTTTTTAAGTCTTTTGGAACCTAATATTAAGTTAAATGATAAATCAAATATTCATATAACTAAGGAAATTAATTTAAGGACTGTTGATTCAAAAATTATTACGTATTAATATGTTGAATTAATCTCAAAATGGATTAATAGATTAGAAATTATAGACCAATCAACTCCATATGAATTTAAATTATTATTTCGTGGATCTCATGATGGACTTGCATGTAGTAAATTTCATAAATTTTGCAATAATCAATCTCGTACTGTAACAGTTGCTAAAGTGAAAGATAGCAATGAAATTCTTGGAGGATATAATCCAATTTCATGGAAATCTGATGATATTGTGGGTTTGTTAGGTTTAGATGTAGTAATTTTTACACCACTAAAGATAGTTTTATATTCTCCTTTGAGAATAATAATAGAATTGAAAATTATATTTTAAGTCATGTAATTGATGAAGAAAAAGCTATATATAATTACCATTTTTGTGGTCCATCATTTGGCAGTAATGACCTTAGCTTATTTAGAGTATCGCGGNCTGGTCATTGTATTAGCAAAAAAGGATATTATGATAAATTGATTAGAAAAACCAAAGATGAATTTTTTGTAGAAGAATGTGAAGTATTCCAAATTATATAAGATTGATATTTAAAATATAGCTAATATTCTAATAGATAAAACAAAAACACAATTTATAACTTATTAAAATGTATGAAATATGTTTCCATTTTTTGTTGTTACTATGATTAGAATTGGTATGATTCCTGTAATTTTTACACATTATAGTGAGAATAGTAATAAAAAAATGTATTTAGTTAATATAAAATTAATACAACTAAAGTTACAAGTATAATTCACAACTACCTACATAAATTAATATGGTTGTGCAATCAAAACTTTAAAAATAATTCATTTTTTAAATGTAAGAATAATTTTTAACACTTTATAAGAATTTTTTTTTAGACTTTCATAATGCTTTTATTTTTGGAAGATGATGTCCGAATGTTTAAAATAATTATTGTGGTAATTTAGTATAATACAGTAGGTATTATTATCATCGTGCCTTATACATTTTGCTTATTAAATATATCATACTACTTTACTATATATCCAATTATTCCTTTTACAATTCAGTCTGCTTATCTTATTTGAGTTGAGTACAGAATTATTTCACAAATTGTAAACTGTAAAACTTAGTAAAATTTGTAGAGTAACTTCACAAAGTTTTTGTCAGCAAGAAGCATTGGAGTAATATTAATGCCTTGTAATTTTTGTATAGTATACTTGCATACTGTATTCATATTAAATTAACATACAAATAAACCATAAACCATACTCAACTATTTTTAGAAATGAATATTTAAGTATTTTAAATTTTCGATGATCGAGTAGTATTAATTCTAGCTGACATAACTATTAAATATTGTATTTTTCCTATCATCTGAAATTAATTATTATGCAGCAAATTAAAGTCTAACTGATTTCATTAAATTAACCAAGATTATATTAATGTATTATGGAAAGAAAGAAGTAATAGTTTCATTAAAGAAAATCAAAAGAAATAATAATGGTCAATAAGATAAGAGATCTGTACAGAAATATGTTAAAAAACTTTAACATGTACTATATAAAGTGCATGATGCAATCATAATTATACCATTTTTCTTTTGAGAATTTCCGCTTGCAATAGACTAATTTTTAATATTTAAATGGAAATTGTTATAGCATAGTAGGTATTAATGTTAAAATTTTGTTTATCAAATAAGTATTTGATATATACCATACTTAATTAACTTTTTTGTTTTAATTTAAATTCTTTAATTTCAGATAATATCGTATCTGAAATTCTAATTTGGCTAACGATACTTGAAGATTGTACCTTTGGATAAACTTTCCAAAATTTCCGTACCTGAATTTTAAATTCAGACGAATGAATTCAATAATCGATTAATTGTCTTGTGATTTTACTTTTTTTCAATTTCGCATGTGTAACAATTGCCAAATTTACATAATGCCACAAATAGAATCTCAACTGGAATTATCAAAAATAAAAAATTAAAAATTTCTCTCAAAAAAATAAATAAATAATAAATAAAATAAAATAAACCAACTTGTTTTACACTATTATAATTAAATAATAAATATGAATTCAAAATATACGTGATCAATACCTGATAGCTGATACATTATTATTTTTATTAACTGTCAAAAAGATCTCAATGGATAAAAAAAAACTTGTTAATTCATCGCAAATTAAGATATGTAAAAAATGTAATTATATGTGTTACAAAACGTTTCCAACTAAGTTTCAAAAATTGGACTAATTTATTCAAAATACTCAGCTATCAGAATATTTTAAATTTGCATCTAAAGCATTAGAAGAATAAATTTTATAATATTAAAAATATTGCAAAAGTTAAATCTGGCAAAGTGTACAGAGCAAATTGGATTGACAGATTTATATATTATTCCTGGGATAATGAAAATTGAAACTGGGATAGAAAGATCAAAATATGTTTGTTGCATTAAAGAGTTTGAGTGAGGTATAATTATTTATTAGTCTATTATTTAATGAAAATTTTAAAACATTATTTTGCATTTATATATAGATAATAGATTACCACATTATATTATAAATGTCATTTTACTATTGTATTTTATGGAATAACTCAGGATTTCATTAATAATATTCAAAAAATTTATACCTAAGAATGGAAAATTAGGTAAAGCCATTCTGCTAATCTACTTTAAAATAAAATCTATCTATATTACTATTATATAAATGCAATAAAAAAAAGCTCACAAGCTTAATTTATTCGCACTTTTCTTTCAGAAAAAACTGCCTCATGTAAGTGCTGTTAAGCGGGCATGTGCCTCATCGGTGCAGTGAAAAATACGGAGAAAAAAATCACATGAGTGTAATTTCAGCCGGGGAAGCATCTTCACATACCGAATTCCTGATGTTTTGTGCAGAATTGTACTTGAGACAAATATCTTAACACATTAGGCTTAAATACGAGGTGGAGTGGATTGTTATAAAAATAAGTCGTAACGGTAAGAGTGAATCGGTAATATTGCATTGCTTCTTTTTACCTCAATTGCTAATCCTCTGATTTATATTTTAGTTTCGAAATTACTTAATCTCAGTGAAGTTTTCTTGCATAACTTAATACTTTATATGTTTCTTATGGGTGGGAGTAGGGATGGGCGTTAATTAACCGTTAATTATGTTACTTATAATTAGTCTAAAATGGTTAATTAACCGTTACTTTTAATTAACCAATAAAAATGTACGAATTTAAGTCATGTGATTTAATTTATTAAATTCTATAAATTGATAATTATAAATTATAGTTTATAATTTAATAATTATTAATATTGATAATGAAGATGATAATTCTAATAATAATAGTATAATTGGATTTGAATCAAATGTAATTAATAAAGTTTATTTTAAATTTTCTATAAATTATAATATATTATTTATACTGTATTTTAAATTATATATAGTTAATATATATATGTTACTTATAGGTTAATTAACCGTTAATTAACTGGTTAATTAACCAAATTTATAAGTAACGGTTACTTTACCAACCCTAGGTGGGAGTTATATAGATGCGCGAACATTCTGTATATATGAGTGGGATTATTTATTTCGTGTAAAAAAAGTGTGCGAGGTTGAGAATCTCGTAATTAGCGATATAGATAGAAAAAAGTTAGATGTAGAAAGTCTGAGAGAGCAAAGAAATAACTTGATGCTGGAAATCGCATTAAATGGCCTAGGATCCGCGTGCTCCCTCCCTCTTTGATAGCATCATATATTCTTATTTCTCTGAAATTTAAAAAAAAAATTATGAGTTCCACATTGTAACATTGTAACAAAATAAATCATATTGTGTATTGGATAATATAAGATATTTCACGATGACTAATTTTTTGTTAGCCAATATTAACAGACGCGTTTTCATAAATCAATAAAGTTTAAAGTCTGATAAGAGTTTATTCATATTTAAGTGATTTTAGACGCGCTCACTTGATAAAAGTATAAAAGTTAAATTTGAATCATATACTTCTTCCTTCACATTCGCAAGTTTTACTATTACTAATTCTTTTTAACAAATTTTAATAAATTCTTTTTAATGACTACAGTTACAAATAACTTGATAGAACCACATTCTTCCAACATGCCTTATTTTGTTTTGACTGTAGCTAACACTCCAGATGAGCTTGTAAAAGCCGCAACACTTCTCTTATCTGCAGTTAAGGAACAGCCAAAGTTGACGGAATCCTTTCGTATGGAAGTTAAGATTTCTGATGATAGTGTTCTATTTCGAGTTTGTCTCGACACCGTATCATGGTATGATGTATACCTTCGCGACAAACCCAGGACCGAAGCGGTCATAATTGCAAAGGAATATATTACAGCCACACGGAAGACAGTCCCACCCGAAGAGGATGGACCGTTCATAGTAAATTTAAATTGTGAAGATCTCGAAAAAAATAAGGCATATACTCGATGTATTAAGTCATATTATCATGATAAATCTCTTTGTGGTAAGTTTAACATTTGTGTATTCACATAATTGCCATTTTTGTCACAACACTCATCGATCTATTAACCTTTTTGTAGAATATGATCATACCGAGCATGTATGTAAGGCGAAAGTGCAAACCCGCGATTCTCGAGAAGAAATATGCAACTTTTATTGCGCTACGAAACTTACCCTTCAGATGTTCTCTACGAAAGATTATATTGTGTTATTGCGACGGGACATTATTAGAGAATTGCTCCTTGCACCTTGTCCTAATAAAGAGAAAGACAATCACTGTGATAATGAGGAAATGTTACAACGAACTGAGTTCTGGTCGGTTCTGTTAAAACATTGGAAACTCTTGAAATTCCACACCATGGCAGCTAATTTTGGCCGGTGGGAGTTAGCTCAGTCGCGTGATAAATACACGCAGACATGCCACGCGCATGTCCACTTATTGTTTAACAAAGAAGATTGGGAGGTGATGAAGGAAAAGGTGACAAATAACGAGCTACTCTCAAAACTGAATATCCGAAATTGTCCCGGGCCGAACTATTTGCTGATGGACTGTATGGAGCTAGAAAAACAGCGTTTGCAATTAGAGGAAAGTCGATGTATGTCAAGCAGTATTGATAAACTAATAGATTCTGTCAATGAACTAACAAAAGCAACAAAAACCACTAATGATTCTGTCGATGCATTAACAAAAACGACTAAGGAAGGATTCAGTTCTCTTATTAATGCAATTAATAAACTTGCGCGTTCAGAGAATTCTGTAGAGCAAATTACGAATATTAATAATAAGTCCAATTCAGAAAATTATACAGTATTTGATTAGAGCATGAATATTATATTTGTATTTTGTAATGGCAAAATTTATTATTAAATAAAGCATTGGTGTGTTAGCATTTAGTAATGAGATATGGCTTTTTTATATGGTTTCGCTATTATATTGATAATTTCTAGTCACGAATATGAATGAAAGGTCCGTGCGACGACGAATTCTCACATATACAGATCAACACTCCCGACGTAACACTTTTTTTTTACCCGAGCATAATCACCCTATAAAAGCGCTATGTTACGATCTATTAATAAACCGGACAAGAGTGCGTCATGCTCGAAAGTTCTATCATACGCAACTTGAATTATAGTTATTAAATGTTAAAATGAAACGAAAATGGATATGATTTTTCGTAGATTCATCTCAACCCAAAAAGATAATTTCAATCGTTACGTTCCTCCGGACTCCGGTCTTTCGATCTATCATTCATTTTAGAAGTCCTTTCTCACGTATTAATTTACAAAGATTTTTCGAATTTTTTAAAAATTCTAACCGATTTTTTGAACCAAAAAAAAACGTAGTTCGTTTTGGTCGAGTCGACAGATGATTGGTTGGCTAAACTGTTCAACTACGATCAAAATCATCAAAATGCCGATCGAACAATTCTGAACTGGCCTACAATCACGAGATGATCATCTAGTGTTGCACTGTTGCAACCAAGCCACCGTTATATTAAATAATCAAATTTCGCTTTGATCTATGGTCCTAATCATTACATTTTTTTAACACTTCAGCACTTACCGTATACAACGCTAATTTAGACCTACACCTCACTCTAATCATGATCCATATAAGCGAGTCTTTTTTTGCCTCTTTTATTACCTACTCTTCTGTTACGGTGAAAAGTTCTTAAAAATGTCTGCATAATGGATGAACAAACTCGTATGCTCATTGACAAACGTAAAAGTGACAATAAAAATTACCACCAAACTCATAAACGTGATAAGAAAAACTTCTGGGAAGAAATCGCAAATGAGATTAATAAAACATATAATACGAACTATTTTACTGTGGAGGACTGCAATAAAAGATTTTTGGCACTAACTAGGGCATATTAATCTGTAATTTCAACAAACCTCTCGCATCTTCGATTAGCTTTAACTGATTCTGATCTTATTAGACGACTAAAGCCTATAAGGAAGGGACTAAAAATAAGAGGAGCCTTGTTGCGGAAAAATATTACGAAGAGTTCTCCACAGAACTTTGGAAAGAGCCAGGTATTTATTTCCTTCAAGCTCATGCTCTTCCTCACAAAAAAATGCCAATATTTCATATTCAAATACTTATTTTTTTTTTCCAGCAACAGGTCAACTTAATGTAGAAATGACAGTATCATCTAATACGTTGGGAAGATCAAACCGTTAAGGATTCCAAGACCTAAAACTTATTCAGGATCTGGAACTGATTTAAAATATGAAATTGATTCAAGATCTGGAACTGCCTCGGAAGCTAGGACTTCATCAAAAATTCCGAGAGCAGTTCTCTCACCTAATATCTCACATTAAACAACACCAGCCATGTCAAGACCAGTGACACCCTCATTTACTCAAAGTGCCAAAACAATTAATGTTTTTATTAATTACATTGAGCCAGATGATCAAGAAATTAATCTAAGTGCTCATGCAATTCCACCTCCCTTGATCTTTGATTGCGAGAAATATAATTTTTTGTAAATTGCTTTATGTAATATGTAGATATATCAATAAAAATTTTACTAGCTGTAAAGTGTAACAGTTCTCATAGGAATTTAAATGGGTTTCGCCCAGCATTTTTTAACATATGTGATAGTTCACCCAATAAATAAATGTGATTCTGTACAATGCTATGTATAATTCTATAAAAAAATAGTTAGATTAACTTTTGCAGAAGCTATACTTCAAAAAAAGGCTGATCATCTTATGATTTAGGTTACGAGAAAGTTGCGGAGAACTGGCAGGGATCTAGGGAGATCTCATGTAATACAAATTTGTTAAAAATAATTTAGATCGTCCAATCTACATGCATGTGAATATACAGTATACCCCATCTTGATACAAAAAATGAATCATGATATTCATTAGTATAAGAATGCTATAAATCACTAAATCAGCTATAAATTGCTATAATTTCATTATACCCGCAAAATGGTTAAAACTAATTACTATTCTGGTTTAAATCCTGTTATAGTGCAGACGTTAAACAATCTGCAATATAGGTATAGTGGTGAAACACCAGAAATGTGGTGTTTTCGTGTTCATTATCCATTTAAGACACTTGAATATAACCCAAATACTTTTCCAAGAATGGATTTATTCAAATGATTGAAAGAGCATATATAGATGGGAAATTTAAAGCTGGGAGACGCTCATTTCATATTTATTGCACTGTATGCGACTCCTTAATAATTATCTGTGAAATAGCATCGAATGTGGCAATGATCATCTGAAGAAATGTATTACTAAAACTGCTAAAATGCATTGTGAAATAAGGAGGAAGTGTATCAACGCTCAATTCTGATGAAGTTAATGAGATTTTTATGAATTATTCTATATATCTACAGCATGGTTATCATAAATGTAATACAGACTATGAATTTAGGGAAAGTATTGCATATTGCATATTTAACAGTGCAAAAGCCATCCAACGGGTTTGGAGAACTTTCAAGTTGAGACAGTGAGGAATGATGAGACTCCTGATAGGAAGAGATTTTTAGGAATACTTTCAATTCCTCAAATGAAAATAAATCCTCAAACTCAAGAAGAATATGCTTTACATATCGATGAATATGTTGATATGCTTAAAAAAAATAATAGTTTTGACTGAATTTTATTATCTATATCGCAAGTTAATTGCAAACTGTAAAAATTTTTTAACGAGATTCTACAACCAGTTAATCAGTTCAAATACACCACTATAATGAAATTTTAATAATTTAAAAAAAAATGAAGATTTGGATTATTATGTATTTCTTTTCATCTATAAATAAAAAAATTAACAAAATTCATTATTATGAAAATCTGGTTTTTGCGTCAGATAAAAAAAAAATTTGAATTTATAACAATTCCTTGTAGAAAGCACAAATATTCTTATTCAAATCACAATTAGAATATTCTGTAGATTTTTACATGCAACTATTGGTTTAAACTCTGTAAAAATCAATAATGTTGTCACGTGATACAAGAAATATTATTGACACAGAAATCAGTTTTTTAGAAAAATTTTTTTGATAAATATGAATAAAGTATTGATAAATAAAATTCTTTAATAAATTATATAACTTAAAATTTTTAACAATTTAGTTTTAGCGATATATACCAAAAGTACGCATCAGTCACGTTAACTACCTAATAAATTTAATAAATTTAACATGTAACATTTGACATGCATGACATGCGTAACACAGTAAAATTTCTCAATTTTATATGCAAATGTATCATTCTTGACCCTTATGCAGGAGGTTCTTGATCCACATAATATATTTTACAATAAGGGGGGTCAACTTAGCACCATGAGGAGGGTCAAGTCTGATACTTTTGCATTTTATATTGATCATTATGCACATTATGCATATATGCATACGTATTATTCTATATACAGAGGTTTTGCCAATTGTAAAAATGATTTGCGATTCTTCTTTGTGAACTTTTACATAACCATATTTCTATGTAATTTTTAATTTCGTCATATCTGATATGAAGATTAGATTTGTTTATTTGCATTTCATCATTTTCGTGTATCACGTATCATGTGTCACAAAAATCTTAAAAATAAAAATTTACCGGGTGGTCCGTACCGCTAACGTAAAACTACTAAACTACATGTGAAAATTCTGAAAATTCAATTTTGTGTAGCACATAAAAGTATTAACTATGACTCAATTTATTTAAAAAAAAATAGAACTTTACCAAAAATATCAAAATCAATAAAATTTGCGTGACATGCACATCATACTTAATTTAATATTGTATCTCATAATTTTGACTCATTTTTAATATTCCTAATATTTTTAATTATATAAATAACTTTGCTAAATTTTTTCACGAAAAAAAAAGTCTTGTGGTAAATATACACTTCAATACAATTTTTTCCCATCTTTTTGGCATAAGAAATCACAATTATCAATCATTATACTTTTCATTATTATCCTAATTTTATTTTCTCTCTATAATTTCATTTTTCCTTTATTTTAAAAACTACTCTCCTTTTAAACCTCCTCTTATCTTCCTTATACTGCATATGAGGTTTTCCTCATATCAGGCAAGGAAGGTCAGATAGTTGAGTATCTCCTAACTGACCAGTTTAATTCTTTTTTAACCCACTTCCTTTAAACTCCCTCTTAACTTCCTTATACTGTATATGAGATCTCTCTCGTGTCAGGCAAGGAAAGGCCAGTCAGGTAGTCAAGTATCTCTTAACTGGCTGGTCTGATTTAGATTAGAATTTCCTTTTTATTTCTTATATATCATTACACCATATTGATTATTTCAATTCAATACCTACATACTAGATAAAAATGCTGAAATTTGGAGAAAGTGGAGATTCAATGAATTTCAAGAAAAAAGAAATTTGGATTCCTATAACTAAGCAAAGAAAATGGTTCTAAAATTGCCAAGTACAATGAAAGAAAGATGGGATGATGATGACATTAATAATTTATGTGTGAATATTTGTCTATTCCCTCCTGATTGGTCGTGATTTAGATTCACCAAATTTGAAACATTCCAGTGAAACAAATGAAAATGACACTAAGAAGAAAAAAGTAAATTATTGAAGAATTCAAAGTAGAGAGTGGTTAGGACCAAGAAAAGTTTATCAACCATTTCTTCACCTTTGGTTTCACTCCTTTACCAACTATTTTTTTCACCATTGGTTATTGCCCCTTTACCAACCAATATTGTGGAAAATATTTTTGATGGAATACTACAGTATGTGGATTAAAAGAAGAAATAGGATGGTTATAAGATGGATATGATCAAAAAAAATAAGCATAATAAAAGAATAT
Source organism: Glomus cerebriforme (assembly GCA_003550305.1). Lineage (NCBI taxonomy): Eukaryota > Fungi > Glomeromycota > Glomeromycetes > Glomerales > Glomeraceae > Glomus > Glomus cerebriforme. The sequence continues at coordinate 3,780 of QKYT01001144.1, read as the reverse complement.
GCTAACATATGGTGATAAAAATAAAACATATTTACTTTCATTGGATGATACAAACATAGTAGGAGTAGGAAGTTTCACAACTTGATGGGATATATCAAAGTCTTTTTAAATGAGTTGAGATAAAAGTGAATTCAGCTAATAATGATGTTCAAACAAAAAGGTGAAATAGAAAACCAAATATAGAAGAGTATTAAGAAAAACTGGATATATGAAATAAATGATAATAAAGAGATGGGTATAACAACAACAATCAGAATTGAACAATTAAAAAATAGATATATATGTAAATGAAAACATATAATGATAATATTAATTTTAGTTCATTATTTAGTAGAAGATAATTTAAATCAATTCAATTTTACAATTTTTAACAAAAATAATTTAGACTTTAAATATAACATTTTATACATTTTATTATTATTAATTTATAATTCATATAATTTTCATATTTATTCAACTTTGTAAAAAATAACTAATTTGAATTTTAAACTAAATAAAAAAAAATGGTATTTTTGAANTGAANAAANTAATAAANNCCTTTNTATANATANATAAATCACTTCCTATCAAGCAAAATTCATAGTAAACTCCATCCCAATATGACTTTATAACTACACATTATAAATAGATAGATATGTTAAACCTGATTATAAAGATAATATGTGCGTGGACAGATCAGTATGTGGATAAATGAATATCAAACATAAATGTCCTCAATTAATTATATTAAAATTTCTATCAGGAAAATTTTGAGTTATTTAAAATACAACACTGATTTTGAAAAAAAAATGTTAAAATATCAACCTCATTTTCTGATTATTTTTTTCTATTCAAACAATTAAAATTTTTATTTGGCCAAAGTTACTTTATCTAAAAAAAAAAGATTCTAATTTATTTTAGATCCCACATGGTATTAATAAGTGGCAAAATTTTATTTGTTTATCGATCATGTGATATGTCCCCTAATTTTAAAACAAATGCTATCAAAACTTTATCTCAACCAATAATAATCCAATTTTTATAATTTAATAACTATTAGATTCGTTTAAGCTAATGAGCTATAATGATCATTAGATTATAAGATAGAATTAGCAATATTTCAATTGATATTTCATATTAGATATTATTCTGATAAACATTAATTTCTAGCATTTGATTTGACTTAACAAGATAAATTTAATAAGCTAAAGATCATTAAAATTTGATTATTAGATAGTGAAATAATATGTTTTAAATTAGTGTCAAAAGTTTTTTTATATGTAAGAAAAATCAAATATTTAATTTCACATATAGTAAAATATTACTATTATAGTATTATAATATTCAAATATCTTATTTCTTAAAAGTATTATTTTTACGATATTGTAAAATTACAGTTTCTCTATATTAAGCACAAAGTTAGTATTCTAAATCTATATTCTAAGATTAAGTAAATTTGTATCTCCAATATAAATACACATAATGCTAAATTTATAGAGTTATACAATAAATAGATGAGTCTCACGTCCTATTTTTATGCACAATTTTAATGATTTTAACAGTTTCTCTATGTATGACTCAAAATTAGCATTATACATATTGTTGAAACTCTGGAATTTCAGCATAATTTTAGGATTCGATATTTGGCCAATCATTCTGAAATGAAACTTCAGTCAAAATTTGAAAATCAGGCTGAAATCTGAAATTAGGGTCGGAGGATGAAAATTCAGATGAAACCTTTTTTATATTGTCCAAAATGAGGTCGCACAATTTTTTGTAGATTATAGTTTTTCTTTTCGTGGACTTTATTTTTACTTTTTTTTTTAGTAATGGCTTTTTGGACTTCTTAAAGACTAATGGTGAGATTTCTTTATTTTTTTATTCTTTTTTGTATTCTTTTTTTCATTTAGAGACGTTATTAATGTTCCTTTTGCTTTTCTTTTCTTTAGTATTAGTTTTTTGGACTTCTTGAAGTCTAATGGTGAGTTATTTTCATTGATAATTCACTTTCTTTTCATCAAATATTCTATTAATATTTGTTTTTTACTTTTTTTTTCTTTAGTGATGGTTTCTTGGACTTTTGGAAGACTCATTATTTTTTTTTGATCCTTTATTTTTTTTTTCAAATATTTTATTAATTATTTTTTTTTTTTGCTTTTTTTTTCTTTAGTGACTGTTTCTTGGATTTTGTGAAAACTAAGTGTGAGTTCCCTTATTTAATCCTTCATTTTCTTTTCATTTAAATATTTTATTAAAATTTTTTGCTTTTTTTCTTTATGACAGTTTCTTGGACTTCTTAGAAACGAATTGTGAGTTCCTTTCTTTGCTTCTTCATTTCCTTTTCGTTTAAGTGTTTTATTAATACTTTTTTTTCTTTTTTCTTTAGTAACAGTTTTCTTGGACTTCTTCGAGACGAATTGTGAGTTCCTTTCTTTGCTTCTTCATTTTCTTTTCGTTTAAGTGTTTTATTAATACTTTTTTTCTTTTTTCTTTAGTAACAGGTTTCTTGGGCTTCTTGAGGCGAATTGTGAGCTCTTTTTTTGATCCTTCACTTTTTTCATCTTGATATTTATTTTTGCTAATTTAGGAATGTTATTTTTATTTTTCCTTTGCTTTTGAAAGAGATAATGATTTTTTATCAATTCAAATTAAAATAAATATATATTGTACAACAGATCATACAAANAAACAATTACTTTATCAAATAAACATTTACGCAAATATAGAAAATTAAGAACATGATTTCTTTTTAAATTAAGTACGAAATGAAAATAATTTGAATAAATTAAATTACAATAAAATATGAAAAAAATATTAAATACTCTTATAAATAATCTAAAAATTAAAATATTTTTTTCTATAGAATGCTCAAAAAAATTGTTGCTAAAAAAGTAAAAAAGAAATGTCAATAATATCTCTAAGCGAAGAAATTAAAAAGAAATCACAAAAAAAAGGAAAAGAACTCACCATTAGTTTCCAAAAAGACATACCACCACTATTAAAGAGAATAAGCATAAGGAACATCAATATACTCCTAAACAAAAGAAAACAAAATAACAAAAAAGAGACTACCATTAGTCATTATAGAGTTTAAGAATGTGCCACTAAAGAAAAAAAAAGCAAAAAAAATATTAATAAAATACTTAACAAAAAGAAGATGAAGAATTATTCACAATTAGTCTTTCAAGAAACTATCGCTAAAGAAAAAAGAGCAAAGAAAAAATATTAATAAAGCACTTGATGAAAAGAAAATGATCAAAAAAAGACACTTACCATTAGTCTTAAAAAAGTCCAAGAAGCTGTCACTAAAAAAAAAAAGCAAAAGAACATCAATAACGTCTCTAAATGAAAAAAAATAAAAAAAAAATAAAAAAAAACTTACCATTAAGTCTCCAAAAAGCTGTTTTGGATTATAATAAAAGGTTTTCATCCAGATTTCATTCTTCGGCCCAATTTTGGATTTCGGCTATAGTTTCAAATCTGGGTTTTAAACTTTTAGATTCAGACATATTTTCAGACAGTTTCAACAACATGTATAATCAGCATTATAAATCTAATTTTAAAGTTGTAATCCCAATAAAATTACATACAATACTAAATTTGTAGAGTCATACTATAAATGGGCCTTATTTTTGTGCACAATTTTAATGATTTTAACAGTTTCTCTATATATGACTCAAAATCAACATTTAAATCTATTTTAGTTAAGGCTAGAGTACACAGTATATGTAAATTTGATAATCACGTGATGGAAAATCAATTTTAAAGTAATACAAAAAAATATCGGTCTGATAAAAAAAA
>QKYT01001143.1:2660-24524 GCA_003550305.1 Glomus cerebriforme | reverse complement strand
ATTACATCATCAAATACAAAATGAGCCCAAGCCCAACTACGCTTAGTATTACTCCTTGTATTTGTTTTTTCAACATTTATATCTGGTTCTGCTTNANGTTCATTTTGGTTATTNTCCNCTGCCTCTCNAGTTGTCATTAATGTCATTATTATTAAAATTAAGATTAAAATNAAAAATTACAAAGAAAAGAAAAGTATGGAGAAAAAAGGAAGTATGAAAAAAAAGGAGATTAAAAAAAAATATTGATAAAATCAATCTAGATTGCTGATCCATATATATATACAGTATTTGGTAAATCGGTTCGATAAATCACAAAACCGATATTGATACTGAAATTACTGAAACCGATCAGTATATTTACCGAAGGATTCAGTTCGATAAATCGCAAAACTGATACCAATCTGATACCGAAACTGATCGGTTCAGTTCGGTAATTACCGTTACCAATTGGAGCCCTAGTTAGAATTATCACAATTTTATTATAATTCATTTCTTGAATACAAAAAACTTTCTGAAAATTAAAAAAAGGGAGGATTAAATTGAAATGGCACCTGTGTTTAATTTCTTAGTTTCGAGTGCCATAATGCAGACCAAAAATCATGTGGGTGAATCATCTACCCTGAACTACACCAGTATCACCGACACTTTTTCTACCCCACGTGACTTTTGGCCGGCATTATGGCATTAAGAAATTAACCATGTGACAAATAATGGTGTGACAAATATGATTTCACACCTCGAAAAAAATTTTAAGTCCCTGGAATACTTAGTGAAAATGAAAAGTGGAGGGTGTGACGTAGGATGACAAATATTTTACTATGATCACGTGGGGTAGAAAAGTGTGGAGAAGTGACCTACCCTGTATCTATGCTAAACTTTCACGATTACCTTGTATTTCACAAACTCCCATATATGTAAAAAGATAATGTTGGGAATTTTATACTGTATATATGATCTATTCGATCTATTATAAAATTCCGAATTAAAAATTAGTGGAAGTAGTTACTACATAGTCATAGAGTCTAGACTATCATATATATCACATCCGAGAAATTTACTGTGAGTTCATTATAAACAGACAATTTTTCGTTTCTAACGAGGCATTGAACGTGCGTTGATTTTATTGGCGATTTTGGCATCATGTACAAAAAAGCTCATCGGCGAATTTTTCAGGAATGACTTTATTGTTACGCAAAAATTGATTTTCAAAATCCACCTATTTAAGTTATTTTATCACTTAGATTTTTGTGGATTGAAAATTAATAATGAAAACCAAATTACAAATTTTATTTGTCACAATAAGATAAATTATAAGTGATATTGAATCGTTTTTTAGCTCAATTACTCTCCTATAGCCGAACTAAACATTTCTATACACACACTAATTTTAAGAATTCTTTTTTTAAATATATTACACGAATTTAGAATTTAAATCGATATATGATGCAAATATAATACCAGGATAATCGTAAATGAATCTCTTAATTCTTCAAAGTACCGATAACCTATAAACAAAAAAAAAATACTTAGCAAACAGCTCAGCAAAAATTTAAGAAAAGAATATAATTTATCGGAGATACTTAACAATATGTGGAGCATACTTATCAATTACGTTCTTTTCATGTAACATATTAAACTAAAATCGAGAAAATAAGAAAATTTCAATTCTTTAATCTTGTTCCGAAAGGAAAAATACAACTTTTATACTTACTTCTTCACTTGCATCTTTACCGGCATATAACAATATACTACGTTTGCCGCCAGGGTGATCTATAAAAGAAAGAATAGTTGAATTTATAATCAAACAGTTTATAATAATAATAATACTTAGTAAAACTAACCTGGGAGAAAACTAGTAGCGTTTAAGACGCGACCATTTATAACGACTGACCACATGATTTTGTTGGTATGAATTAATTGAGTTTAATATAATAAGCTGCAGAAAAAAAAATTTACTAAAAATACTTTACCCCAACAATCTTGTTCAGTATTATGTTTAGCTACCTCATCGAGCGAATATTCTTTCTGTTCAACTGCCGCTGCCTTTTTTTCTTCAGGTTTACTTGAAGGAGCAGGTGCTGATTGAGGAGGTTGATTTGCGATAACATTACCACCTTGCTGACCCCAGGAAATTTCCAAATGTACTTTTTGATTTGTAGGATCAACATTAACAGTAGCTTGATAAGGAGCAATTTGACCAGCAATTTGTCCAAGACGACGACTTGCAGTTGCATTGGACAAATTTTGAAGCAAATAACGTGATGCAGAATCACCAGCAACACGACCAAATACAACACATCCTAATAAAGATGATCCTCCAAGACGACTATATATATTCATGTGTAAAGTAATTTAATAAATTGTTAAAACCATAAATTTTATGTATCGTAAAGTGGTACTTACTTTGCTCCGTGAACTCCTCCAGCGATTTCACCAGAAGCATAAAGCCCTGAAATAGCTTTTCCTTGTGTATCTTTTACTTCAGAATCGGGAGAAACTTCAACACCACCCTATAAATTTTAATTCGAATTAAATTATATTAAAAAAAAAAAAGTATGCTCGGAAATAAAATTACGCATGTAACTTTACCATAGTGTAATGTAAAACTGGTGCCATTAAAGAAACGTTGAAATTGTCATTGGTTAAAAATGGACCATTGTGAAAGAATTTCTTTCCATAAGGATCTTTCTTTTTACCAGAAACGATATCATTGTAATCATCAAAAGTTGCCTTTAATTGTGATAGAGGAACACCAATTTCTTTTGCCAGTTCTTCACCGGAATTAATTTTTTTCATTAAACCACGTCCAGCATAATGTTTACAATGCCATTCAATTTCTTTTGAGGCTTTGCTATTAAGTACAAGTCTAACTGGACCTTTTGTTTTCCACATTTCACCAGTAACATAATCACGATGGCCTAATTCATCACAAAATCGTTTTCCTTCAGCGTTTAATAATAAACCTCCAACACCTCGAAGTGCTTCGGCAGCCAAAAATTTAATTTTAGAATCTGGATCTTTGGGATCAACAAGACCTGTTGGATGTACTTGAACTTTCTCAAGATCAATAGCTTTGCCACCAATGGCAAGAACCATTTTATGACCATCGCCGGTACAATGATCTCCATTAGTGGTAGGTAAATCGTAAATATCTGGTCGATATTTTTTAAGTAACGAATCTTCTGTGAAATCAGCGGCATAACCACCAGTAGCCAAAACCACGGGACCGTATTCTTTTAATGTTTGGCCATCCTTTTCGTACTCAACACCGATAACTTCTTCCCCTTCTTTAATCAACTTTGTTGCACGTGCTTTCTTAATGATACGTGCACGATTTGGTTGTTTTTCAGCAATTTCTTCAAGACGTTCCATCAAAGCATATGTAATTGTCATACCAGGAAACATCTCTTTTCCACGATGTGTACGAGGGTGAGAATGTCCACCTAACCGTGAAACAAGAGAAAGATCCAAATTGAATTTATCTTGGAGCCATTCGACAGCAGACGCAGAATTTCCCGTAAGAACTTTAATAAGGTCGGGTCGAGCAAGGTCCCGAGCCGAACGTGTTGTATCTGCCTCAAATATAGCAGCAGAGTCTGGAATACCAAGGGCTATACGTACAAAGAAAATTTTTATTAAGAAAATTACTTTCTATCGCACTTTTTTCTTTTCCTACACAACTTTTTTGTTCCAAAAAAGTAAACTACTTACATATTTGAGTTTTAGTCAAAGCACCGTTAATACCAGAGGTGGCTTTAGTAGAATTACCACCAAAGAAAGAGTTCTTGTCAATAACAAGAACGTTACCACCATGTTCTAAGACAGTATGGGCGGCAGAAAGTCCAGAAAGACCACCACCAACAACAATAACTTGAACACTCATTATTATATTTGGCAAATTGAAAATTCGTTAAAAATATTTGTGGTTTTTAAAAAAAAGGTTTCAAAAAAAGAAGCCTCTTTTGCGTAAAAAAAAAAAAAAAAGAGAGAAAAAAAAACCTCAATGCTATCTATATATAACACTTTATGGTTTATGGTTTGCATGATATCATTGATGATCGAAAATCACCTGTTGTTTACAGATTTTAAAAATTTGTAATTATCATCGGGAAGATCCATCTATCCATCAGACTTTTTTTTTTTTTTTTTATTTTCGGTTATGTCAGATTTAGAAGTTTCTCCTCACGTAGCAGATATACTGGAGAAACGTGCTTACGTTGGAGGTCTTTCCAAAGACGTTACTGAAGAAGACTTGAAGAGTCGTTTTAATTCTTTTGGATTTGTATCAAAAGTAGACATCATACGACAGTCTACAGGTAAAATAATATACAATAATTTTTTTATAGAAATCATTTTTTAGTATATGGGTGCGTTTTTATTGAGTGGGTACATTGATAGGGGAATGTCGCGGGTTCGCCTATGTTACGTTAAAAACGACTGACAATAACTGGAAAAAATGTATGAATCAATATAGATTTATGATAAAATGTAAAATTTTTTTTTTTTTTAATAAATTGGTAACAAATCATGAATTTTGTAAAGGTGTTTCTATTTTTAATGGAGCTAAATGGAAAGGAATGACATTAAAGGTCCAAGTGGCGAAACCCGATTATAAACAGAGGCAATAAATTAATTCATTGATTTATCTTTTCACGTGATCAATGTATTTTTTTTTTAAACCATTTTATTGTGTAAAATTTTAAGATTGAAAAGGGAATGGGAATTTCAAAAGTCCCAAATTAAATCAGCCCCACCATGCAAAAAACGTAGACGCGGTCATTTTCATATTGAATTTGCCGAAGATATGAGCCTAGTGACTGATAATAATGCTGAGCACAAAGAGGTTTTTTTTTTGAAATTAGCTATACTATTTTAGATATTAAATTAAAATGCTTTTTAATGATTTATTTAGGGCTGGAAAAAATCAAAATATGGTCGTGCAGTATCTGTTATGCGATTAAAAAAGGATGATGGAACTTGGGTAAAAATATTAATAATCTATTAATTTACAGAAAGTGTTATTATAATTAAAAATATAATTTTTTCCCCCCTTTAAATAAAGATAAAGATTGATCCAAGTCAATATAAAGGCAATCTTTTGAAATTTTCCGATAAAGATATTGATGTTAAACCAAAGCCGCTTGTTCAGTTACCATATTTTTATGATGAATATGAAACAATTAAAGAGCAACAACCCTTAATAAATTTAAATGAAACGAAATTGGATGAGAATAAAAATCAGGATGATTTTAATGAGAAATATGAGAAATCGGATGATGAATCGGAACAAAATAACTCTACATCCTTTTTTCCTAAATTCATTAACCCAGCACCCATAGTCGCTCAAAATAAAATACCTCCTTCAATTATTAATGATCTTAAGAAATTGAAATTAGAAAAATTAGAAAAGGAAAAAAATGAAAATAACTTATTAAAACAAGAACAATCCAATCGAATTCGTCTGGAAGCACTTAAACAACGTGCGCAAGAAAGGCGCTTGGAAAGAGAAAAGATTACACAAGCGTTAAGAACAGAAACTACATTAAATGTAATTGACAAATCTTATTTATTTATTTTGTCTTGTAATTTACCATTTTTATTTTGGTTTTTTAGAACACTAAACATATAGTGTTTAGTGACAATGATGATGCGAAACAAGATACAATGAAGTTATTTGATTCAGATGAATCTGACAAAGATGAATCGGTAAAAAACCACAAGTTAATGGGTCGGTATTAAGAAACATAAGGTGTTAACTTACTTTTAAATCTTTGTTTATTACGTAAGCCTAAACAAAAATTTTTCATTAATAGATATTGTGATAAATCCACTCTTTGAGGGTGTCTCAGGACGGGATCGCCTTAATTTGCAGAAAAAGTTTCGTGGTGATGAGCGATTCAAATTGACCGAGGATTTTGTTAGTGATGAAGATGATGATAATCAAATAGATGTGATGCCTTTTAACAAAGATGATTATGATGAAACTACCAAATCATTGGAAGAAGAAAGAGGAAATCAATTTGATATACTAAAAGAAATGTTTGGGGATGACATGAAACCTGAACGATCAAATTTGAAAAAGTATGTCAATAAATTAGTATTTACTTTTACATTTGACATATATAAATTACATTTAATTTATATATGATAGGAAAGAATCTCAGTGGAAAGATATGGTTCATTTCGATCCTGAAGTACCAGAAGCAAAATCACTGGAAGTTCAAAAGCAGGAGGTTTATGACGACTTATCCAGTGAGAAAGAGAGATGTGATATGATATTATTTTTTAAATATCATCATTATCTGACCATATGTAAATTTTATTATAATCTTCATCAGAATTTACTCCACCATTATCACAATCTTTACCCAAAGTGTCAAAGGATGTAAAGATAGAAATTAAAGCCGATTTAAAAGGATTATTTGCTTCATCGAGTGGTAATACGATTTTCGGGTATTTATTTAGATGTATTCATTCGATTCTTATACCTAATTTATTTATTTTATAGTTAAACCTTCTTTTTCGCTTTTCGGAGATGATGATAATATCGCAAGTGAAACTCAAGATATGCAAGATGAGGATGATTCGACTTTGGTACGTTATTATTAATATAAATTCATAAATTTTTATTATTCCTTTATAATAATTAATGTCAAGTATTTTATATTTGAATCTTGTAGAATAATAAAAAGGTTTTGGCTATAACAGGCAAAGACAAAATAGCAAATCAAAAGTCACTAACTTCTTCGGAACCACTATTCTTTTTTCATTTTGGGGATAATGAATTATTAAAGAGGTAGGTTACCTTAGACTAATTGATTGTTTTAATTGACATTAAATTATTATTTTTTTTTTAGATCTCACTTTAGAGAAATGAAAATATTCATGCGAACATCACCAGTGTAAGTATTGAGTTATAATTAATTTATCGAAATTATTTAAATTAATTGAGATATGTTTGAATTTTTCAGCGAAGAAATTGTCTCTCATTGGAAAGAAACTTCCCGTGACTTGACAAAAGAATATAAACGTAAACATAAATCAGTATCACGTAAATTGAATAAGATAAAGAAAAAAGGATAATTTATTTATTATATCATATTACATTGTAATTAATTACAAAACTAACTCATGAAAGCCAGGACAACTAAATACTGACGAAAGAGTATTATTACCAATTGTTATGTTAAGTCTAAATTAATAAATATAGACGAAATTATTATCATTACATATTTCTACAGTATCTTCAAATCAATTATGCGAAGATCTATCTTCTATGTTACACAGATTGATAAACGCCTATAAAAATTTTGTCAGATTTGTTTAATGCATGTCTTCAGTTATAACCTTTTTTCAGGTGTTCCAAAATTAAAAATACTGAAAGAAAGGATTAAAAGATGTTAAAAGTCTATATAAAGTAAACAAAAGTCAAGGCGAGGATTTAATGATTTTATTTCTGTGAATCCCAACTTCAAATAAAAATATTCAAAATAAAGTACGAACTCTTGATGATTTTTCAGCCCTGACTTCAACATGATCCTTCGAATATCTGAAATAGTTATAAGGAGGCATGATGAGATTTATAAATTATGTCACATCAGAAATAGTTGTTTAATGGAGAAGACTTCAAGAGAATCTTAAAGTCATGCGCAATGATACTCAAAATTCAGAAAACAACATATATCAATGAGGAAATCTAATATTCCAAAGATACTATGTTTTGATTGATACAATTATAAGCTGAATCTGTACCGTAAAATATATTTTCTGAAGAATTATAGACAATATTTTTATTTCAATGAATATTAATTGTTGTCGTTCTTCATGAACTAAGTGTATTATTTACCTCTTCTCAGGAATGACAGAACCAATTGACAGTTGGATATTGCTGAAGAATTATTCTCAAAAATGTTTCTAATGAATGAGTTACAATGGTTACTGAACTACAAAAGGAAAAAGAGTTCAATACCTTAACAATATTAATAGGTTCACACATGGAGGGCTGCTGTTCCTCATATCAACTACAATATTAAAAATATTTAAATGAAAGAGAATATGTATTTTGGAAAAGGGATTTTAAAAAAAGGAATGAAAACAACTTGAAAAAGAACTTTTATTTACAAGATGGATTTGCGATTTGTTCATAATGGATTTATATGTTGAAGATCGGAATCATTTCATAATATTCATAATTATCCTTTTTTATTTTTTTTTAATAAGGAAATACTAATGAATTAAAAAATATTATATTAGAGAATAATAAAATTCAAAAAGATACGCATATTAAATTATATAATTTACATTGTGATTTTTTTTTCTAATGAATAGGCATGTTACAAAATGTTACAAACACCGTAAAAAAAACTGATTAAATGTTTGATGAATATGAGGAATGGTTTGGCGCATTAGAAATAAGCTTTACATAACTATAAATGGGATATATATAGTTTGAAAGGGTGTTCACAAAATATCAAAAAAATATATATATAATATATTTTCATTGTTAAATAATAAAAAAAATTATAATATACGCGCATATACATTTCAGTTTAAGACGGGTTATATTTCGCGCGAATCAATAATCAGAATGTGACCCGATATCACGTGATAGAAAAAATTTCACATTGTCGCTCTACAAATTTACTTGAAAAATTTTTAATACGATTTTTAACAAAACTATCAGATTAAAAAAAAATACATCAGAGTTTCCTCTCGTATAACTTTATAGGAATGGGGAAAATGCGTTAATTTAATTAGAATTGGTTGACTTGAAAATTATAAATTATTTGAAATGTACAACTTTGAAATAAAGAATTCGAAGACAATTGGAGTTTGTGATCTTGGAATTATAAAATGAATGTATATTTGTCACCCACGTCACACTCTCTACTTTTCATTTTTATTAAGTATTCTGGGACCAAATTTTTTTCAGTGTATGAAATACATTAATAGTCACGTGATATAGTTTTTGTGTCACGCTTATTATTATCTTCTTGGTGTTACTTACTTGTCTTGAGTCTTTTGACCTTCACTGATAAAAATCATATACTGTATAGTCATATATTTGCGGGTCAAAGAAAGTAAGTCGTACAGACTAGAAGCTCGGCAAAGATCACGTGAGCGATTATAATCCTAGGATATCTCGTTAATCTGGGGTAGAATTTGATTCTTTCCAAAAATATATTAGTGAATGGTAAGTGAAACCTGTCAAGATCCCAATTAGAAATCCGATATGCAAGAAAAAAAATGTTAAATAAAATGCTGCAAGAAAAAAAAAAAGAAAAATCATTATCTAATAGATCATTGACTGATCATTGTGAGAGGTTAAACACAAAACAGATAAACGACTTTTTTTCATCATCATAAAAAAAAAAAAAAAAAGAGAACAATACTTTTTGATTAAAATGTGACAATTCCGTGTGTGCATCGAATTATATCAAGAACAAAGAACGTTTTTATTTAAAATTACCATATATGGTAATCTATTCTGAGATTGTCCTATTTAAAATTTCCATTTTAAATTTCAATCAACAAATTTTACCTCATGTGAAAAAAAAATTTACTATTTATGGCGCAGTATTATGCATTCATGCATAATTTGCGTCCAGGTGTGATATTTATGTTGCTTCAGTAAGCAAAGCCACAATCAAATAAAGAAAAAAATCCAACTTATTATTAATATTGTTGCGTGTGCATGCATACATTAACCCAAATCATCGCGCCAATTTTCTATTAAGCGAATTAGATTGTGAATCAACATATCACTTAGTAAGTGAGTAAGTGAGGATCGCACGTTAAAAAGAGAGACGCGTAAAAAAAAAAAAAAAAAAACGCCTTTAAAGGTAAGGTAGGGAGAAACGAAAAAAGTGGTTAACTGCACTAAAATTACACAAATTAGGAACGATCACCAATCATTATCATAGGAATTGGACCCGAATCTTAAAGTCCAAATAAAGTAAGGTGAGATAAGATTATTACAGGACGTGATTTTATTAATAATTTTTTTTTTAAAAAAAAATTACATAAATTTGCANAAAAAAAAAAAAAAATTTTAGAAAGAAAAGCTATGAAACAAGAAAATTACTAAAAATGTAAAAAAGATGATTTTGTGAAATAGAAACTTTTAGAATAAAAAAACTTGAGGAAACATAATTAAGCAATTAATGTTAGTAAGTTTAAACAGGTAAGAGGAATGAAAAGGCTAAAATATGTTTAACAAAAAATCATCAATCGTTTCCTCAATTGTTTACATTTGATTGTTAAATTTTCGCCTTCATGTTAATAATTTATACATTTATAGAATTTATCAATAAAAGTATTAATTAAAATTTAATAATATTTCACCATGTTACAAACATTTATCCAATTCGATTAATTCAATAGTTAACGATAACTGGTTGAATACTTAGCCTATTACTTTTTTTAGACTCATCGGTAAATAAACTGAAGGTTTCACTTGCTTACATGAAAATCTATTACCGTAATCATGATGGCGGGAAATTTAAGCTTAACTATTTTAAACTCTTTATAACTGTATATGTACTAAATGTACTGTACTTAAAATTTACTTATTATTATACCATGTTACATGTAGAAACTATATTTGAACGCTTGAAACATTTTCACCCCTGAGCTCACTTGAATAATTCTTGTTTTTTTTTTTTTATTTATTTATTAAAAATTATTATCTATTTATCACATCTTAAAGATCTAATATAATACATAAACTGGTTGCGTAATCATGTTGACTGTGTAAATAAATCGCGCGCAATGTAACGTTTATCGGTTTATCATTTAATTACTGCGGTGGATCGTTTAACTTTGATGAAAGATGGATCGACGTACACGTTGATAACTTTAAATATCTTTAAAGTACTTCTTTCTACTGTCAAGTTTAAAAGATGAGCATTTAAATAAGAACTATTACAATTATAGATTTTTATATTATGAATCTTTTTTTTTTTTTTAGCCCGTGACTCCGAACAACGAGTGGATTTTTATTCGCTTATCTGATATTGGAATTTTTTCATGAAATTTCTGGTAAAAAAAAAAAAAAGATTGGAATCCTTTAGATCGATTAAGGTTAATTCTGTTCCTTTTTTCGTGCTTTCAAATCAATTTTGGACAAAAGTCTTTTCCACCACCTCTTTTACAATTTGTTTTTTTTTTTCTTTTTGACAAAGAAATTAAAACATACTGTAATGGCGTGTTTTAAATTAAAAAAAAATTTTTTATCGATAAATAAAACAGGTTAAGGGTTGTCGTGCTCCTTCCATTAATCAAATCATCTATCTATTTAGATCTTTTTTTTTTTTTTTTTTTTTTTTTTTTTTTTTTAAATAATTTTTTTTTTTTTTTTTTTTTGATATAGTTGAAATAAATTAATTTTTCTTTCTTTAGTTAATGTCAGCAATATATCAATCATAAAGAACATGAATACGCGTCGCATCGTAACACTTTTCACCCCAACCTCCCCCTATATTTGTTTGGAGTGATTGCTGTGCGACCCGAAGATTAGCCAACATCTCAGCCAAAAGATTTTTCACATCTTTTTTATGTAGATTACTGTTACTCTTTGTATATTTTACTTCTTTACGCATGGGAATTTTTTTTTTTTAAACCTTTCTTTATCAATTGATTATTACATATCTTGAAAATATAAATAAATATTATATAATAAAATAAAAAAATGTACTACTTATAAGTTATTATAAAAAGAAGAAACGGAGTCTTTTTTTCCTTCAAACCCCGAAACTTCTTCGTTTTTCGGGAAACGATTTTGTAATTATTGTAATTATTGTAATTAATTAATTATTTTTTTTTTCTTTTTATTTAAAAACAATTTTCAATTATCATCTTTTGAGTATACACTTTTATTGTAAAATAACACGTTAATGACAAGCACGGGATTTCCTGAGGGTTACTTTTACCTGAAGGTCGCTTCCTCGTCCCATTCTTATGTATTGGACGTTGAACGTGGTTCCTTCTTTGGTTTTGGTGGTGGTGCTAAGGAGGGCTCAAAAACCGTTGTTGCTTCACAAAAAAGTGAAGCAGAAAATGATGCCCCTTATCAACTATGGAGTTATGAAAATGGTTACCTCATGAATAAGCAAACCAAATTGTATTTAGAAGCTGAAGGTGGTAAGTATTCGAAATTTTTTAAATTAAATTTTGTCGTTGATAGAAAAAGTTCAATGACGTATCGTGTTTGTGAATGGGTTAATATTACCTAATCATTACCAAATATGACATAGTTCTGGATGTATGCATGATCACGTGATTTTAATCTCCATTATAATCTTTTATTCTATAGGAAAACCTGGTAACCGTTTAGTTCTTCATCATCAAAAACCTGGAAATAGTGCTGCTAATCAAAAATGGTCTTTAACTGAGGATGGATATATTGCTTTAAAAGGCCATGCTAAATTTGTTATCGACGTGAAAGGAACAGTAAAAGAGGCAGCTCATGTTGTGCTCTCTGATAAGACTTCAAAAGCATTCATAAAGGCTAATAATGCTAAGTGGGAAATAATTTCTTTAAATAAGAAACGTCGTAGTATGTATTATATTTAGATTTTTAATTCCTTTTATGATACGTGATTCTAAAATTATAACTTTTCTTTTACTTTCCTTTAGATGAAGGAGCAATTGGTATTATCAGATTGGAATTAGTGGAAGCCAAAGATCTTAAAAGTGTGGATTCCTGGATGGCAGGTGGTATGTATCCAGTCATTAATCCATAATCATATATGGAATATTAAAGTTAATTCACAATTTTCTTTTTTAATTTTGTTTTAGGAAAATCTGATCCATATGTTCGAGTTTTCCATGATGGTGGTCAAGATATTATTGCTCAGACTAAATTCATTGATAATAATTTGAATCCTATTTGGAATGAAGTTCATTACTTACCAGTAAAAAATATTGGTGATAAATTCATCTTGGACGTGATGGATTTTAATGCTTTTACCAAGGACAAACCACTTGGTCATTGTACTTTTGAAGTTACTCGAGAACTTGTTAAAGAAATTTCACCAGACGCATTTGAAGCAACACCAAATGGCATTGATGTGTAAGTATGAATATCAAAATCTTTTTTTTTTTTTTTTAGATTAATTGAAAGTTAACAATTTTTTTTTAAAAAAAAAAAAAATTTAATATCTAGTTGGGCCAACCTTTCAATTAAAGGAAAACTTCACTACAAAGCAAAATTCTTCCCCTTAACTGCTTTACCCAAACCATCACCAGATTTTCTTGCTAATCTTAAGGAAAAACCTTTTGATAGAACAACACTTTACACCCTTATTACATTGCAAGCACCAAATGGTAGTTTCCCTCCTTCTAGTACATTAGCAAACTTATTTGGTTATTCTGATCCAGAAGCCCTATATAATTTGTATAAAGTTCATTGTCATGATGAAAGAGTTATTAAGAATACTGATAAGACAATCTGGACCACTAGTATGGTGAGTTTTAGTTGTTTGATTATGGTGTAATTTTGTGTTCTTTTTTTTTTTTTTCCTCTAATTATTATTTTTCTTTTTTAATTTATAGATACTATGGTTTTTGAGATATTTATTGAAAGAATACAGAAGTGAATGGGGTGGTGTTTATGAACGTGCAGAACGATATATTAATAAAGAATTGAATGGTGATTTGGAAATTGAAGAAATTGTGATTGCTAGTGGAAGAAAATCTGTACGTGAAAGATTCGATATTAAAGTGGTTGATGGTAAGTAATAATTCACATTTGTTTAATTATTAAATTTTTTATGTATATGTATATATATATATATTAAAAATATAATTTCTTTATTTCTTTTTTAAATTATAAGATAAACAAATTCTCACCAGAGAACATATCAAGGCTACAGATATTGGTCATATCATTAGACATCAAGCCAATACTGGTGCATTCCAAACAAATAATGAACTTGCGAAATTACTTTCATTTAATAGCTCTGGACAACTTCGTACAGCACTCACTATTCATATAAACTCTCATTCCAAGAACACGAAAATCACAAATTATGAAACTCAAGTATGGGTCACTATACTTGTTATATATTACTATCGTCTCGTTGGCGTAGATCATCGAACTTCATGGGAGGAATCTTATTTAAAAGCTTACAAATGGTTATGGGGACAATTTAAAGGAAAAGAAAAGATTGAACAAGAAGCCTTTAAAATCATTGAATCATTTGTTAAAGAACGATATACTGTCAAAGAAGAAGTATTTGAATTGGATAAACAGTTTATCCAAAGCATTAATGATAAGATTGATTTTATTAGGAAGGGTATTGATCCAGTCACAACCAGTAGTAGAGGTATCAGTACTCCTGGTAAAGAATATAATTTTATTTTAATTAAATCATTTAAGTATTATTATTTTATATAATATTAATTATTATTTTATAAATTTAGCTAAAAAACTTTATGGTGTTGCGCGAATTAATATTATCAATGCCAAAAATCTCATGAAAGCTGACACTTGGCTTGGTGGTGGTGCCTCAGACCCCTATGTAAAAATTATTGGTTTAACCAGTGGTGTAGAATACGGAGAAACTCGTGTCGTATATAACAACATCAATCCAGAATGGAATCAAGTATATTATATTCCAATTTATGACCTTAATGAGAAATTCAAGATTCAAGTTTATGATTATAATGCTTTCTTTAAGCATGTAATTTTGGGAACTTATATCCTTGATTTCAAGGACTTTATTAAGGTTTTAAGCAATGGAGAAGTTAAAGGAAAACAATTTGATCATGAATGTGATTTAAGACCTAATAAAGGAAAACTTCATTTTATTGCCGATTTCCGTTCCCTTTCTGAAGAACAAACAACCACAACTATTACTAAAACCACAATTACCATTAATCATTTATATACTTTGATCACTTATCAACGTCAAGATGGTTGTTTCGAATTAACCGACAATTTAGCAAAATTATTTAATTTTAATTCTAAAGAAGAATTGATCAAAGCATTTACCGCTCATATAAATAATGATGAAAAAGTGAAATCTCTTCATATTGACATGTGGGGTACCGTATTAATTACAGGTAACTTGATCACTTTCATGTAGATTTTTATTTCAGTCGAATTAGGGAGGGTTTTTTTTTTACTTATATCTTGAAATACATTTTTTAATACCTTTTTTATAGCATTCCTTAAAGCTCTTTTATGGGAATCTAGACATGAATGGATGACAACTTATTCAAAAGCTGAAACTTACTTGTGTGAGAACGTTATGGACATTGAAACTGAAGAACGATTATATGATTTGGCCAATAAATTTGTCATACAACACTTTAAAATCAGTGAATGGGAAAGTGAAGAACAAAAGAAGAGTCTCGGTGTTATTGGTATGTTTATATAATTATTTAATTTTAAATTTTTAAGATTTTTTTTTTTTTTTTTAATTCAAATATTTTTGAACAACTATTTAATAGTTCAATCAAAGAGAGCAATCATTACTCGCCGTACTGTTACCATCCGTCTTGTTCGTCGTTTCATAAGCTATCAAAAAGAATCAGGTTGTTTCGAACTTAACGATCATTTGGCCGAAACTCTTGGATTCAGTTCAGCTGAAGAAGCTAAGAAAAGTTTAGAAACTCATTTCTCCTCATATTCAAAGATTTCAAAACTTGATGCCAATTTACATAGTTCAGCTATAATGTTTTGGTATTTGAGATATGTATTAGTTGATTTTAGAGGAGAATGGGTTGATAAATATGAAAAGACAGCTACATGGATCAGTGAACAAGTGAAAGATGAACAAACAGAAGAAGAACTTCTTGAGGCTGCAAGAAGTTTTGTCGCTAAGAGATTCGAAGTTGATGATGAGACATTGAAAGAAGATGAATCTTTCAAATCTACTCTGAAATTTAGACGGGGTAGCATTCCTAAAGAAATAATAAATCAGATCGAAAAAGCTGAAATTGAAAATGAAAATGCTTCCATCGTAACAGATCAAGTTATTGGTCTTCTCAAAATTAAAATTAAATCAGCCAAAAATCTTCCAAAGGCAAATTCATGGTTTACTTCTTCAAAACCAGACCCTTATGTCAAAATTCTTGATGTTTCTGGTCAAGAAATCGTTCGAACTCGTACTATTTCTGAGACAACTGATCCAACTTGGGAAGAAGTTCATTATGTTTCAATTCACGGTACTGGAGAAAAAATTACCTTCGAGGTTATGGACGAAAATCTATTTGTAGCTGATAAACTTCTTGGTATTTATGAACTCGAATCCTCCAAACTTGTTAATAAAACTGAAGAAGGTTTCTATAATACAAGCGATCCCGTAAGAGAATCTTTCCCTCTTACAATTGCAAAAAAATCTACTGGAGAATTAAATATGGAAGTCCAATTCGTTTCTACTACATATAACTGGAAAGAAGATTTCGTCTTCAACCGAGAAACCATCGATATTCAACATATTTATACTCTTCTTAGTTGGAGAAATACGAGAGGTTACTTTGAATTTTCCGAAAATATGGCCAATTTCTTTAATTATAAAACTCAGGATGAACTAAAGAAAGACTTAAGTAAACATACCACTGAATTGCAAAATATAAGCGAAATTGCTACTAGTACCGCATTATTGATCACGTATTTGAAAGTTTTATGTTGGAAATATCGTAATGAATGGAAACAAATTATTACAAACAGTGAAGAATGGTTAACTACAGAAATCGATAATATTGAACAAGAAGATAAATTATATGAAACTTGTGAAAAATTCATTATTGAAAGATTCCAAATTAAAGATTTTGAAGAAGAACAAAGAAATACTTTGGTTACAGGTAATCTTTTTTTTTTTTTTTTTTTTAATTATTTATTTTAGATGGTGAATTTTATTATTGAAATGTTTTAAATTTTATTAGTTAAAAAACAAGTCATTATTACACGTAAATTGGTTACCATTCGTGTCATTCGTCGTATTCATAGCTATCAAACTGAAGATGGTTGCATTCCTCTTAATAATAAGACCGCCGAATACTTTGGATTTGAAAGCGATGAAGAGTTCACAAAACAACTTCAAACTCACTTTAAGAGTGAACGCGTTAAAAAAGTTCAACAAGTATGGGCTAGCGCTTGTATAATTTGGTACCTACGTTATGTAGCATTAGATTATCGCCATGAATGGATTAATGTCTATGATAAAACTTCCGAATATTTAAGAGATCAATGTAAAGATACGAACTTGGAAAATGAAGTTTTAGAATGTGCTAAACAATTTATAGTCGAACGATATCAAGTTGATAAAGAATCTATTGATGCAGATAGTAGTTTTGCTACGGTCCTTAAAAATAAACAACAAATAATTAAACAAGAAGAAGCTGAGAACTTACAAGCTATTGGTTTGTATATTTTTTTATTTTAAAAAAAAAAAAACTATTTTTTCTTTTTAATTTAATCTATTTTTATTTTATGATTTTTAGCCAGCACTGTAATAACTCCAAAACAAACTATTACCGTGGAAACTGTTAAGAAATATATTACTTATCATAATAAAGGAAAGGGCTTTACTTTAAGTGATGATGTTGCTAAATTATTATCACTCAAAGATAAAGAATCCTTAAAGACTTCGATCCAAAAGAACTTTGATTCTGAAATTACTTCAAAAGTTGATTCTGATGTTATTACTACGGCTATATCACTTTGTTATCTTCGTTTAGTAGCATCTAAATATCAATCTGAATGGTCATCCACTTATGAAAGTTCAAATACATGGTTAAAACAACAAATTAAAAATGAAGAAGTTGAACGTGCATTGCTTGAAAGCGCAAAGAAATACGTCATAACTAATTTTAGCGTAGATGCTAAGACTATTGAAGAAGACTTTAAGCAGTATTCAGGTTTGTGTGAATAATAATTAAACAAATTTTTTTTTATTTACTCGTAGATTAATACGTATTTATTATAGCAAAAGAACCCGCACCTGCACCTAAACCTCATTATGTGCCAGTAGAAAAGGAAATTAAACCTCAAACAACAACAGTACCCACATCAAAACCAAAAGAAACAAAACCCGAACCTGCGAAGAAAGAGGTAATTACTCAACCCGAACATACCGAACGTAGCGAACGTGAAGCTCTTCTTGCCGTTCAATCATCCACTACAGTTGAAAAGACTCAATCAATCATTTCTTGTCAACAAGGAGAAGGATACTTCAAATTAAGTGATGTAGTTTCCAGAAAACTTGAAATTTCTGAAAAAACTTTAACAAAAACAATTGAATCTTATACTACAAATGAGTCTGTTCGAAAAGTAATTATTAAGCCTGAGGTTTCTTCGACTGCTTTGACGATTTGTTATCTACAAACTTTTGCTAATCAGCATGAATCCCACTGGAAAGTACAATACGAAAAAGCAAAAAATTATCTTAGTAAACAAGTAGGTGATGAAGAAAAAGTTAAAGAAATTTTGGCCATAAGCAAAAAATTAGTAGTAGAAAGAGCAACTCAGAAGGTTATTCGTAAACAACAACGTTCCGCTTTTACTACAATCCAATCTACAACCACCATTGAAAAGGTCAATTCTATTCTGTCTTCATATAAATCGGGTCGTTTTGAATGGAATAAAACTATTTCAAAGAAACTTGATATTTCCACTGATAACTTTGCTTCGACTTGCCAATCATATGCCAAGACCGATAAACTCAAAGAAACAATTACAACCAAACCCGAACTTTGGCATACTGCAATTCAACTTAATTACCTTGAACTTTCAGCTCCTCATCATAAAAATCAATGGAAGGGACAATATGAATCTGCAAGACAATGGCTCAGTAGTCAAATCAAAGACGAAAAATTGGAAAAAGAATTGTTGGAAGCTTCTTACAAATTAACTACTGAAAAAGCTACACAAAAGGTTACAGTCAAAAAGAGACGTATAGCTTTATTACATCTTCAATCAAAGACTACAGTCGAAACAACGAAGGCCATATGTTCAAAACAACAATCCTCAGGTTCCATTGAAATAAGTGAAGAAATTACGAAAAATTGCGGTATCTCACCTGAATCTGTTCTTACTACTGTACAAACTTGCTCAACTACTGAAAGTTTGAAAAAAGTTACTGATAAAGATATTTGGAAGACGGCAATTTCATTAAATTATCTTGAAACCTATTGTACTGCTCACGAATCAACTTGGAAATCTCATTATGAAAAAGCCAGAAAATTCTTAAAAGATAAAGTTAAAGATGAGAAATTAGAGGCAGAAATACTAAAAGCTAGTAAAGAATTAGTAATTCAAAAATCTACCACAATTGTTGTTCGTAAGCAAGTCAAAAAAGAAAAGAGAGAAACTTTGACTTATCTCAATAAGAAGACTTCACCATTAACCGTCAGTAATATTGTAACAAAGCAAAAATCAAACGGTTCATTTGAATTGAGTAGAGACCTTTGTAATCAACTTAATATTCCTTCCTCTGAATCTCTTATTACATCAATTAAATCGTTTACAGTTAACGAAAAACTCCAGAAAGTTTTCGATACCAAAGATGCTAAATTGATCGAATCTGCCGTAACAATTAGCTATCTGCAAAATGCTGCTTCTTCACAAGAACAAAAATGGCGTGTTCAATATGAGAATGCTAGAAACTATATTCACAAAGAAATAAACGACGCAGAATTGGAAGAACTACTCTTACAAACTTGTAGAAAATACGTTATACAAAAAAGCTCTACAGTAGTAGTTCGAAAACAACAATTAAAAGAAAAACGAATTGCCTTAGCTGTTGCTCAATCAAAAACTACTGAAGAAATTACTAAGAAAGTTGTTTCAGATCAAAAACAAGATGGTTCATTTGGATTGAGTGAACATATAAGCAAACAACTTGATGCTTCATCACCAGATACTTTATTAAAAACTTGTCATACTTTATCAACGAACGAACGCGTAAAGGAAATTAAAGATAACTCGATTTGGACAACTGCAACTACAAGTAAGAAAATAAACATATAATAATTAAGTAGAATATACATTTAATTTTAATTTTGTTAAATTTTATTTTATTTTATTTTTTTTTTTTAGTTGCTTATCTACAACATAATGCTTCATCTCACGAATCAATTTGGAAAGAGAAATATGATCGTGCCAGAAAGTATCTCAGTGAAAAAATTGGTAATGCCGAGTTGGAAGAAGAGATCTTAAAAACAACTAAAAAGGTAGTTGTGGAGAAAACCACTAATAAGGTCGTAAAAGAACAAAAGAAGGAAGAGAAGCTAGCTGCATTGACCATTATTCAATCAAAGACCGATGTCAAAACAATTGAAACCGTAAAAGCAGCACAAAATGTGGACGGATCATTTAAACTTAATGACACCATTACTAAACATCTTGACATTCCTTCCGAAAAAACTCTTACCAATTCTGTATTGACTTATACCACAAATGAGACTTTAAAGAAATACGCTAAAAACGAGAAGTTTAACAGCGCAGTTACAACAGCAATTACTATTTCTTATTTAAAAGTCTATGCGTCTACTAATGAATCAACATGGTCCGAACAATACAAAAAAGCCAGAGAATATCTTAAAAAACAAATCAACAATGATGCTCTTGAAGAAGAAATTTTAAAGGTCTGTACGAAGTTAGTTGTTGACAAATCTACAAAGACAATTACCAATAAAAAGAAAAAAGCTGAAAAACGCGAAGCACTTTCTGGAATTGTGAAAGTTGGTTCTGCTGAAAAAGTACAATCTGTTGTTTCCAAACAAAAGAACGATGGATCAATTGATTTAAGTGATACTATACGTAAAGATCTAAATGTCAGCAATGAAACTTTGAAGGTCACTGCTAATACTTTAACTAAAAACGAAAAAGTCAAAAATGCATCGGATTCAGTTTGGAGTACCGCGATAAGCATAAATTATCTTAAAGTTAATTCTGATTTGCTCGGGGGAACGTGGAAAGACAAATACGAAAAAGCAAGAAATTATCTCAAAACTCAGCTTAAAGACGAAAAAGCAGAAGAGGAGATCTTGAAAGTGACAAATAAATTAGTAGTAGAGAAGATTGTCCTTAAACAAAAGGAATCTGAAAAGAAAAAGGCTGTAGCAGCCATCCAATCTAGAATTACCGAAGAAACAATTAAAACTATCGTCTCATCTCAACAAAACGATGGATCTTTTGAATTGAGTAATGTTGTTTGTAAGGATCTCGATGTCTCTTCAGAAACCCTTATCACTATGACCAAGAAATGTGTGTCAAGTGAAAAGTTGAAAAAGATCGATGACAAAAAATTATTTAAAACTGCTATTACTATCGCCTACCTACAAAACACATCATCTGCTCATGATAGTCAATGGAAAGAGAAGTATGAAAAGGCTAGAAAATACATTAAGAATGTAATTAATGATGAGGATGTAGAAGAAGAAATTTTGAAATCATCCCAAAAAATAGTCGTTGAAGCTTCCACAAATGCTGTCCGCAAAAAAGCTAAACAAGAAAAGAGGACCGAAAAAGCTGCGGCACTGATCACTCTTCAATCAAAAACCACTCCTGAAACTGCTGAAAAGATTGTTTCAAATCAAAAATCTGATGGTTCTATTACATTAAACGAAACCATTTCCGAACAAATTAACATTTCTACCGATAATTTGAAATCATCAGTTCATACTTATGGTGTTAGTGATAAATTAAAAAACATCTCCAACAATGTATGGGAAACAGCTTTTTCACTCCGTTACTTAACTATTACTTCTCAATCCAAAGATCAAGCCGATAAATATAAAGAACAATCTGAAAAAGCCAAAAAATATCTTATTCAAGAACTCAAAGATGAAAAAGTGGTAGAAGAATTACTAACTACATCGGATAAGATTATTGTCGAACAAAGTGTCCAAAAA
>QKYT01001141.1:8635-24599 GCA_003550305.1 Glomus cerebriforme | reverse complement strand
CTCTCCAGTTGTCATTAATGTCATTATTATAAAATTAAGATTAAAATTAAAAATTACAAAGAAAAGAAAAGTATGGAAAAAAAAGGAAGTATGAAAAAAAAGGAGATTAAAAAAAAATATTGATAAAATCGATCTAGATTGCTGATCTATATATATATATATAGTATTCGGTAAATCAGTTATTGGTATATTTACTGAAGGATTCAGTTCGGTAAATCGCAAAACTGATACCGATCTGATACCGAAACTGATCAGTTCAGTTTGATAATTACCATTACCAATCGGAACCCTAGCTATGAGTCTATGGATAGAAAATGTAACAGCAGGAGGTGTTACCTTAACAGATTTATTAATTAAAGAAAAAGCTAGAGTTTTTGTTTAAGCATTTAACATCCAGAAAAATGAATTGGTGTTTTCTAATAGGTGGCTTAAGAAATTTAAAAAACGTAACAATATTCAAAAATATCATACACATGGGGAAGTAGAAAGTGTTCCATTGGAATTTCTTGCAGAAAAACAAATAAAATTACAAAAACTTTTAGATCAGTACACTTTTAATCAGATTTATAATATCAATATCTTTTTTACCGAATGTTTTTGAATTAAACACTTTCAACAAAATCTATTCTTAGTCAGAAGAAAGATAAACCTAGAATAATAGTTCTTCTTAATACTAATATGACAGGAACTAATAAACTTATACTATGGGTAATCAATAATGTAAACCGTCTGAGATCTTTTTCACAAATTAATTTAGAATGACTTTCCATTCATTACTGTGCAAACCCAAAGTATGAATGAATTCGTCAATTTTTGGCGAAGTACTTCGGCATATGAACAACTATTTTAGAGTGCAAAATAATAAAATACTGCTTTTGGTTGACAATGTGCCATCTCACATCAATCCTCAATAAGGTAATAGTATGTTATAATTAATTTTAATTATAAAGATCTTTTATTGAAATATATTTTTTAATTTACATAAGCCAATTCTGATCCTGATTCTAATGATAATGATAGTGACGGTAGTGCCAGTACTAGTTCTAGATCTCAGTATGAAAGAAATCGATCAAATTCAATATGTGATAGATCATAAATAGTTAATTTTTGGATTTTTAATCGGTGATACTTTAATTAAGTTATTTAATCATTTTTTTCTAGAAAATTTTACTAACTCCAACTCCATTTAAAATATAGGTCACTGTGGTAATAATACTAGTGGTAAAGATGCTATTCAGCTTAATCTAACTCATGTTAAAGTGGCTTTTCTACCTCCTAATAGTATGAGTTATCTTCAGCCACTTGATGCAAGAGTTATTAAGAGTTTTAAAGCTCATTATAAATGAAACTATTGCCAACACATTTTAAAACTTTTGAAGAAAAAAAGGATATAAATAAAGAAAAGGTAAATATTAAGGAAGCTGTTGACTATCTGGCAGATATATGAGAGAATGTAGGCAGTGATATGATCTTTAACTGTTGGGTTAAAACTGGAATATTGGCTTTTACAACTGACAATGATATAGCTGACACGATACAAATTTAGCAAGATACTTTAGATCACGAAGTGGCAGATACTAATCAAATTATTAAAGATTTAGGTATGATATCTGACAATCCTCTTGGTGTTTACTTAACAGATGCTTTAAATGATTTTTGTGACTTGGAAGAAGAAATACCAACTGAGAATATTTTAAATAAAAATAATATCATCAAGTTGATTTAAGAGAAAATAAATGAAGGAAATAATAATGCAGATGATTCTGAAGATGAGTCAATGTTAGTTTTTTTAGATGATGCAACAAAATCTTTACAAACTTGGATGATTTTCTTTGAACAGCAAGAAATGGATGAATTTAAAAATAAAAATGGGTGCATTTTTAAAAAGTATCTTAAAACAGTTCATAAACTTAAAATGCAAACTAAAAAGCAAGTTCAAATAACCAGTTTTTTTTAGTTAAAATTTTATTGTCATAATAAATAATAATGAACTTTATAATAACTATCGTTAATTATTATTAAAATTTAAGTACAAATGTAAAATTCTCTATATAATCACTGCACATTATTTTAATTATAATAGTGATTGTATAGAAGTTTTATAATTACAGTCACATCTCTATATAATCACCACTTAGAAGTGCAATGGACTTGGTGATTATAAAGAGGTCTGACTGTAGTATGATAATTCTTTAGTGAATAAAATATTAGCTAAAATACTAAGATTTTTCAGATTTAATGTAATCTGATGAAAATAATGATTTTTGTAGTAGACAATTTGTATAATAAAAATACAAAAAATAGAAAAAATTTTATTAACAATAAAAGACTGGCAGAGCTTTATGAAAAATGGAATGAAATGTATACAATTAGTAAATATGAAATATTTAAAGAAAGTAATTTAATTAAAATATTATTGAAAAAACTTGGTAGGTTTAAGTTTTGCAAAATAATACTATTTTTATTGTTCTTTAATTTATTGTTCTTTAATTAAATTGATTCTTTTTTAAAAAAAATTTCTTAGAAAAAAATTTTAAAAGGTGATTTTGTTGATAATGAAAATAATAAATTAGAAGATGGAAAAAATGAAGTTGAATAAAATAGAGATAATGGAAAAGGTGAAAAAGGTGATAAAAAAAGCGAAAAAGAAGGTAGTGAAGATAAAGAAGATAATAAAGGTGAAGGTGATGAAGGCGATGAAGATGGTAAAGGTGATAAAGATGGTAAAGACAAAAATAAGAAAGAAGCTGAAAAAATCGAAGGTGTGAATATGAATATGAAGATTCTACTGATGAATTTCTCTCTATATCTAGATAAGATGATAATGTTAGAAAATCTCACTTGGTCTGTACATTGTAAATGGTTAATACAATAATATGAGAAATTAGTAATGAAGGATTTTAAAAAAAATATAAGGGATTATAATTATTAGTCTTTTCGAATTTAGTAATTTATTTTATCATTTCATTTTATCATATAATAATAAATATAATAAATATTGAATATATTATTGTTATTGTTTATCAGTATATTTTTTCAGGTATAATAATAATTTATAAAAACTACTAATGGTTAAGGTATATATAAAGTTGCAGAGTATTACACTATATAAAATGAAATGTCAAAGTATTACGTAGTGATTTAAAATATTACGCATCATAATATTACGAAGTATTACACTTGGTATAATTATGAAGTATTACATTATATAAATTATCAGAGTATTAAATAAATTCCTGATGTATTTGTAATAATCTATTATAATAAATATCTTTTAATTTTTTTTTTAATATATTTTTTAAAATTATATAATATTATTTAACTATTATATTAATTAATTTATATATAAATTTCCTGTCACACTAAGTGTCACTTATGATTATCTTCAGTCTAATTTTTAACATGTGATCAGCTAACTGGAAATTTTTATTTACTTTCTAATTTTATAAGAACTATTTAAAATGTTTTATAATAATTTAATAATTTGTGCCAATACTAAATAACATGTTTTATTTAAAATTTTATTTATTCTATTTTATAAAAAATATAGTTATAAAAAATATAATCTCTAATAAAAAATATTAGTCACATTTAAAAGTAATATTAATGTTAATATTACTACAATTTTCTATAGAAATCTTTAGAATTTTTGATTTTGGATATGTTAAATCATCTGAATTATTTTTTTCAATATAGTTAGTATTGCTATATTATTCAATTAAATTGAAAACCTTGGAAAATCCTAGAAAAAAGAAAAATATATTTAGTTCTGAACAATAAAATAATAATTGTTTATTTACATACATAATTGACTTGCATAATTAGTTAAATCCTTTAATGCCATATCTTTGGCAAGAATTAAAAGTGAAACATTATCTCATTTATGTTTAATAGATTGATGTTGATAGGCAAATACACCTGCAATTGTTTTATGTCATGAAAAGGTCATCTGTTCATCAAGTGTAACACCAGACTCAACAAAATTATGAATTCCCATTGATCGCATTGAATGATTAGTAATGATGCGATCTTTAAAATCCAAACCAGAATCAGTACATATACTATGCATCACACTGGTCAAAAACTGATCTATCTTATAGATATCTTACAGATATCTGTAAGATAGATCAGTTTTTGACCAGTGTCATTGTTTTATGTGAACCTTTTTCTAGCTTGTTGATAAATACCATTCACCACAATATATCTTTTTGGNTNTATTGATTGATGCAAAAAAATAATCACCCTCAACATTATTAGGACGTTTAGATAAGTATTTTTTAATATCTGCAACAGGAGTATAAATGTTTCCTGAAGTATCAGGTNGTATAAAACTAGTACCAGATACTGCATAAGGATCTTTAATGCCTCCTGAATGATTCTTTTCCTTAGGTAATTCAAGTTTTATTCTACCATCATTCATTTCAATAATTCAAGGAACTTTCAATCGTTTGGTATCACCACCCCTTAAACAGTACAATAAAGTTAACCAGATCCACATTTTCATAAAAGGCCTTTAGGAGTATCTGTTCTAGTAGCAGATGAATTAAGTATAAGCTTGATTTCATCAATTTCTAATGAATCTGATTGTTTTTGATTATTTTTTCCTTGATCAGCAATTGATTTCATATGACCATCTAGAGTTTTATATAAACTTTTAAATTGAGAGGTATCAAACAAATTTACAGCTCTAATTTTCTCAAATATTTCAGATATTTCTCATGCCAAAGCATAAAATCCAGTATAAAATGATGATGCTTTATATTCATTACCATTAGAATTTCTTACTTCTACTAAAAACTATTCCAACTGATCAGATAATGTTTTATTATCCAGTTCAACAATTTCATTTG
Source organism: Glomus cerebriforme (assembly GCA_003550305.1). Classification (NCBI taxonomy): domain Eukaryota; kingdom Fungi; phylum Glomeromycota; class Glomeromycetes; order Glomerales; family Glomeraceae; genus Glomus; species Glomus cerebriforme. Next base: position 19,749 of record QKYT01001141.1, on the reverse strand, counting down.
AATAACCATGAGTTTCATGAAATTTAGTAAATAAACTCATCCACACATTGTTAGATTTATCTGTATTTATATTTCTTGATGCATTCTGAAATGCTAAAATTGTCTCTTTGGTTGATGAAACAAATCGGGTTGCCATTATTTTTGTTAATAATATAAAAAAGTAAATTTAATAATGTAAAAAGAAAGGATAAGTTGAATAATATGGAAGTTTAAGGAAGAAAAGAAAAAGAAAGAAAAAAAAAAAAGAGAAGTATGGGAAGAAAAATAATGTAAAAAAAAAGTTTAAAATAGGTAATCATGTAAAGTTACATGTTTATTTAATAAGTAACACGCTCTGGACAATTACCCATTTATTTCATGGGGGGAACATCATAGTTTTTTTCCTTTGGGAAAAAAACCATAATATTCCTAACCCCCTTATGAAATAAATAATACTAATTAATTTGAATTTAAACTTTCATTCTTAAAGTTATTACAAAAAAAATCACTTTTTTTTATAATTATGTTAAATAGAAAGCAAATAAATGTATAATATAGATTTATTTTATAAGCAAATGTTTTTTTAACTTTTTTTATAATATACTATATATGATATTTTATTAAAATACCTTGATTTTTTTATAAAGATATATGAGAGCTAAATTTTCAGTAAAATTGCAGGTAAATTTGCTTACAATATATTATTATTTAAGGGATAATAAGAGTATAATAAGTATAATTATCCTTATTTCTTAGAATTTTTGTTTAAAAATCATTTCTTTAATTAATATTTCTTTTCAAATTAAAAGAAATAAATTAATACTAAAGCTATTTACAGTCAACATAAATTGGTAGTTCTTATAGTAAATAATTTTCAAAAGTTCATTATAAGCTTGTTAGCTGTAATATGTTTATTTTAAAAGATTCATTATATATATTATTGTTATGCATTTGTGCATTAAACATTAAACATATTTTATTTCAAATAATTTTAACTATATTTCTACCACCTGACCCATTGATTCCTAAAATGATCCATAGTATCCATAAAACCTGTATATTCATGTACACAATCGCTTTGTTCTCTTTTTTGTAAAGCTTTTGGCATCCACTCATTAATTTTACGAATCCTTGATTCATGAGCTGGATGTGTACTCAAAAATTGAGGTGGGGAAGCTTTTTGAGCAATGCTCATTCGTTCCCATACTTTTGATGCTTCCCTAGGATCATAACAAGCTTGAGCCATCAATAAAAGCCCAATATAATCAGCTTCTATTTCACATTTTCGTGAAAAAGGCAACCTATGAAAAAAAAACATAATAACTAAAAACTTACTTTATTCAAAAACTTAATAATTTCAGATACTTACATTATACCAAATTCAGCAAAAAGTCTACCTAATAAGCCAGGTTCTATAAAGATACTAAGGAACAATTGTGCTAAAATTATAATTTTTACAAAAGAGAGTTTCTCAGCGCTATGACGTGCGATCTGATGACCAATCTTTGAAAGTTATGAAATATGCTATATTACTGAGGTGTTTTTTATTAAAAAAAATCATAATAATAAATAATTCATACTTCATGTCCTAAAACCGCAGCTAACCCATCTTCATTTTTAACAATAGGTAAAATTCCTGTAAAAACAAAGACCTTGCCACCAGGAAGTACAAAAGCATTTTTTTCTTCAGATTCAATGACATAAAACTCCCATTTCAAGTCTGATTCATTGTGAAACAAAAATTAATGGAAAATTAAAATAATTATATAAAATCATATATGTCCTATACCTTGCATTCCGCTTACTCTTACGATCTGTTCAGCAACCCTCCTTACAAATTTTGTACGATTATCCAAAGGTGATAAAATTCTATTACCGTAATGCCTCATGATCTCATTGTATGCTTGTTGTGCCATTTTCTCTTCTTGTTTGGGAGTGACATCAATGAACCTGCGCCTATTGGTTACAGGTACCGTTTCTAGATGGCTTACGTAATATATTCCTCCAAGTCCTCCCACGGTACCAGTGTAAACCCAAAATATTTGCTTTTGATAAAATGGTGTAGCGCTTTGAAAACGTTCATATTTCTGATACGGATACGAAGGATATTGTGGAAGCTGACGTTCCGAAAGTTGTGTGCGATTGTTAAAAAGGTTTATATTTCGGGAAATATATATTTTTGAGCATAATCGAGGCAAACTTTGTCTAAAGAAATTACATCTCATTAATGTGCAAATAGAGGCGTGCATCATTGTGGTATTATTGAAATTCTGAATATTTGAAGGCTTTTTAAAGTTAGATAAGGTGAATAAAACTCGCTTACTATTTGAGGTCAAAACATGACCTCCAAATTTAACCGAAAAAGTATTACGAAGGAACATATTAGAATAATTTGTATTAAATATTAGTTATATAAAGAAACTTATTATTATAAAATTGTAAAGAAATGAATTATCATTATTAATAGGCTCTGAGATTTTTTGATTTCAAAACTATCACTATAAATATTACTATAAAATCATGGTTATTGGCTCAACATAATAAATAGTATGTCGAAATAATAGACGCGTTATAAGCTGTTTCTTTTCCATTCGCTGATCTTTCTAAGCCACCCTATTCTATTTATGGTAAGCGTCAGCGGAAAATTTCAATGTTCCACAAGTGTTTCACATCAACCACAATTATGATAAATATAGAGTCAAAGTTTATTTTGACGCGTACGCATTTAGACAGTTGAAGAGTGAAGAATAATTGATTTTTGCATTTCCGACTGCTCTTATTTTATTTTACTGCCTCGATTAACCGCAGTAATATGAAAAATGCGCAACATTCATTTTATTGGTTTGATCTGGAACACGTGATTTTATTTAAGGCAAACTAGCCTTAGTCACATGAGTGTTTTAAAAGTGATTTTAATTAGAACTTTTATTGATATCTTTTGATACTTGATTGCGTCAAACTAGTGATCTTCAACAATTCAAACTATAGATCTTGAGCAATAAACTCAATCGAATAAACACGATCGTTAATATTTTTGGAAATTATTTAATATGGATTCATATCCTTCAATACCATCACAACAACAACAGCAACAGCAGCAACAGCAGCAACAAGCTGGATATAATAATAATCCACTTAGTTTATCTACAAATCATGCTTTGTTGCAGCAAGGACATCAGTATAATTTTGGAACACCTTCTATAAATCCACGCGTTATGAACGCTCAACAGCAAATGGCGATGGAAAGAAATTATGGAGCAATGGGCAATCCCAACTTACAGCAGATGCGAGGGTTAAGTGGGGAGGGTGGAAATAATATGGCTAATCAGTACACATTTCAAGGTCGTCAGTCATTACAAACCTCAGCAGCTGCTCCGATACCTCCGATTTCAGCTTTAGGAGGTCCGATTTTTAATAATAATATGACTACTACTAACATGTTAGGTTTTCCATCACAAAGTAATATCAATGGTCTTGGATTGGAAATGTTTCAACAGCAAGGGCTTAATCGTGCGTTAGGACAGACGGTCGGTCAGCGACCAAACATGATGTTACTTCAGCAGCAGCAACAGCAACAACAACAGTTACAACAGCGTCAATATCAACAACATCATCATCATCAACAACAAAATCAGCAGCAGCAACAGCAGTTGGCAACAGTTGCACGACAACAAAGACAACGTCTACAATCGCAACAAATGATGCAACAAATAAGACGACCTATGGCAAATCCTTCGCCTGCACAAAACCTTCATCATCGTTCTTCACATCAAAAACAAAACGCCGAACCCACTAAAAAGCCGGCATCAACTATTGCTAAACCTTATGAACCTGCACCAGATCTTACATCCGTTCAAAAAAAATATTTAGAACAATATGTTAGAAGAGATACGCTTTATCAAAAAGCTCTAGATCTTCAACATAAAAGGCAAATGAATATTATAAATGAGAAACGTAAAGAAATAACCCAGGCTGAGTCAAGACACCAGACACGACAATCTACATTTTTGTTTGGTCCAGGGTATGAAGGGTATGGAAATGGTATTACTGGAACTAAGTTTAGGATAGTTTATCCTCACGATAGGAAAAGACCTAAAAAGACTAAAGAATTCAAATTGTAAGTATTTGATTTTCTAATGATTTAACAAACATTTATTGTTCCGACATATAATTAAATATGATTTTATTTAGTTCTCTTCAACAATTACGAGAAATAGCCGAAAAAGAAGATCTACTAGTTCCAATAAGATTGGAAATTGATGGAGCTGACGGCTATAAATTACGAGATACTTTTACCTGGAATATAAATGGTATATAAAAATATATGTGTTTTTTATTTTACGAATTCATTTTATTAAAATAATGTTGTACAATAATGCTGTATGTGGTATATATTAATTTTTTTTTTTTTTTTTTGTACGGTTCATTTTATGCGATAGAAACACTTATTACGCCTGAGCATTTTGCAGAAGTTCTTTGTGATGATTTACAATTTCCTGCAGCAACTTTTGTACCTGCAATCGTTAAACAAATACGCGAACAACTGCAAGGATATATCTCGCATCCTTTATCTTCGTTGGATCAATTTTCATCATCCCTCCCTTCAATAACGAATCCTTCCGAAGATCCGAATGTACCCAAAGAAGAAAATGATAACGACGGTGAATCAATTATATTAAATAATTCTGAAGAGTCAAATATTCATGAAGAATTAAGAATTTTAATAAAGGTGACATTCTATAATTTTATGATAATCCGAATTAAATAAGTAGTTAACGTATATATTTGTTACCGTAGATTGATGTCACCATCGGTAACATCTCATTAGTGGATCAATTTGAATGGGATGTTAATTGTCAAAAAAATGACCCAGAACTTTTTGCAGAAATTTTGACAGCAGAATTAGGTTTAGGAGGCGAATTCAGGTACATTTTGATTATTTATTTATTTTGTTTGTTATATTTTATTTCTAAACATATAATTTCAAAAAAAAAAAAAAACATTTGAAACACAGAACTGCAATAGCACATTCCATTCGTGAACAAATTCAAATTTATGTTAAATCCTTAATTCTTGTGGGACATCCTTTTGATGGTTCTCCTATACAAGATGATGATCTACGACAAAGTCTTTTGCCTCCTGTAACCAATATAATTCGAAAAGAAGATACAGTTGATCAACATACTCCAATTCTCGTAGAATTAACAGAAGCAGAAATTGATAAAATTGAAAAGGATCGTGAAAGAGATGCTAGGTTGAACATTGATTTTTTATTTGCTATATTATATACTAGTTAGTCAATGATTGGTATAATTAAAAAATTTTTAAGATTTATAAATGTGTATAATTTATTCATTGCTGTAACTATTTTTAATAATAGGCGTAAACGCCGACAAACGCGTGGAAGACGTGGCGTTATTCTGCCAGATAGAGAACCTCCAAAGACACATAGAACCTTACTTCATAGCACGACTATTATTCCTGATCCCACGGATGAAAGTGGTTTCATTACTTTAATTTCATCCGGAATGCCACCGGTCATGCGTAAGGCAAGTTCTATGGGGTATGATAACTATTCTGCGATTTCTGAAAAAGTCCCCACACCGTCTGGTAAAGTTCGCGGACGTGGACGTACTGCTGGGAGTGGTTTACGTAATATTATAAGCGTAAACTCTCCGGATGTTTCCGATTTAAGTAATACTGGAAGGTCTGGCTCGGTTGGTCCAAGTCTACAGGGAAGAGAGTCGAGAGATGGTGCGAAAAAATCAAATCGACGTGAGTCAGATTATTTATTTCTGAATAATGCTTTATAAACTTGGAAAATGGGTTAATATCAAATATTTTAGGAACAACTATCTTTATATCATTTATTTACTCTCTACTCATATTCTTTTGCAGGTGCAGGTAAAGAAACAGAAGAGTGGCATTGTGATGGTTGCGGATGCCCACAAACAGCGACACCATTGTTACGCAAAGGACCTAATGGGGAAAAGGTATTTTCTATTCGAGTTTTTATTTATATTTGATTATTTATATTTGATTTTAAGTATTTGTTGATTTCATTTATTTCATACAAACATAGACATTATGTAACGCGTGCGGTAAGTCCCTGGGTACAATAAATGATTGGAATCATCCAAAAGGTTTTTACCGATAACTTGGCCAGTTTTTGTCATTTTAATTTGTATGCATTCACACGTGCCAAAACTTTTCCTAATCGTCAGGCCTCTACTTTCAAAAGAACAATACTCTGCGACCAATTTCCCAAATTACGAATGAAGACGAACTCAATTTATTAAAGCTGCAAGAAACTAACCAATCGGTCAATTCGGATAAACCACTTCAACTCTCACAACAAGATACCCTTTCAACACCAAATCAACCGTTCGAATTTACAGTCAATGATAAACAACCTAGTACATTGACTGAACAAAATTTAGTTTCTAAGCAACAATTTGAAACGAGAGAAAATCAAAATTTAACACATTCTCCAGGCAATGCTCTTAGTATTTCTGAATTTCTTATTACTGTATCAATGATAGCAAATGCTAATATATGTTCCCATACTATTTCGCGTCTGTAAATTTATTGTCTACTATTGTACCAACCGCGTCTACAGTAACTTCTGCTAAATCGCCTGTAACCACTCTTAACACACCATTATCAAACAAACCTGTAATTTTTTTTTTCATTTTAAATTTTTTTTATTTACTGAAACTGTTTTTTCATTAAGTTTTGACTTCAACATAAAAGAGATTATATTACTTTCAGTTTAATTTGCTCAATATTTATGACGTTAATAGCCAATTTTATAATCATAGGTCTTTCCGGGATGGATAGTTCAACAACGTGAACAATTGCAGCAGAAATATCCCCGTGATCGTTTCGAAATTGTTCTAAAATCTAATAATTTCCGAATGAAATGTTCCGATTGCCCGGGTAGACTATATCAACCAGGACCTGGATTTTCGTTGGAAAATTTTGAAATCCACTTAAAGAATAAAGATCACCGTTTCAATGTAGAAAAGCGTTTAAACCCAGATTGGACTGTTCACATGGCCGAAACTAGTGGTTCTGTTGTCGATAATGGTGGTACTATTCCAGGTACTATTGACGCTAGTGAATTTTCATCTCCTGTTTCAGGTACGGGTGATCCATTCACTAGTCTTAATACCAATAATAGAACTATTGGCTTAGCTGAAGGATCAAATACGTCGATGAAATCTGATTTTCCAAGATTACATTCATCATCATCAAGTTCACAAATCTTAGATACGCAAATTGGAACAGAAAATACAAGAACTAGCAGAGATATGGAAATAACTAGCGGTATAAATGATGTTAATAGTCCCGGGTATGAAATGACTGCCATAGGAGTCTTCATTGATAATAGTAATGGCATTCCTCAAACACCTAAATCAGAATCGAAATCAAAAGGTCCCTTATAAAAATTGATGCCTTCAAATCAGAATAAGCAACAAAGGTAATTAGATCTAACAAAAAAAAAATATTTTTTATTTAACTAGCTTTTAGCTCAATTTCTTTGTATAAAAGTATATATACATTCCTTAATTTGTTTTTAATACACTTCATTTTAAAAGATAAATTTTGTAAATTTAGATTGTTAATTTTTCATATAAAAATATATTTTGTAATTTGATAGTTAATTATTTTAAATAAAATACTCAATTAAACCATGCAAATAAATAATGATTTCATATAAAATGAAATTTTTTTTTTCTTTATTAAATATAATAATTTTATAGAAATTTTTATTTTTATTTAAAAATAGGATAATAATAGGTTTATAAGTTAGAATTATATAATATATTATAGGTAAATTTAATAAAATTAAAGGATTGTAATTTGTAATTATAAATGTAATATTTGTAATTATTATATTAATACAAATTTTTAAAGTTTTAAATTTTATTTAATTTAAAATTAATAATATAACCTTGCTAATTATTCCAAAATTTATAATTAAAGGATTTTTATTGTTTTTATAAACTCAAAAATTAAGTATCATAAAAAAAAAGAATTATGTTAATATTAGAATTTAAAATTACTGCTAATAGCATAAAGCCAATACACTTTAAATAACCAATCTGAAAATCCTTTTAATGGAATTTTAATAAATATGGTAAATTTAAGATTGATTTTTAATATTAGTAATTGCAATATCTTATTTTAATTTTAACTTTTATATTATATTAGTATTTAGTAATCTGATTTTGTTTATAAAGAACCATTTAAATTTAATTCAGATTCTTATAGATAACAATTCAAATTGATGAATTTATTTTTTATTTAAGATCCATTTAGATTAATCCTTTTAAATTTAAATTTTAATAAATAATTTATAATTATAAAAAAAAAAAAATATTATTTGAATTAACATTTTAAAATTATTTTCTAGATTTATTAATAGATCTATCTGCTTAAAAATATTGGATGCAGATATTTAACTTTAATTCAAATTGAAAAATCAATTTGGATTTATCAAATTTAAAATTAAATTACTATATTATATAAAACAAAAATATTTTATTAAAATTTAGGATTTTATAATTTATTGTCATGGTAATATATCGCTAGTCTTTAGATATCACATGTTTTAACCAATAAATTATCACATGATTAATAATAATGCATTCTATTAGTATATTTGATTATTAGTACATTCTAATTAATTATTGCCAAACATTGTAATATCAAATATTGTTTCTAATTATTAAACAATAAAATCTATTGTAAGAAATAATATATGTATATAAAAGATATGATACAACGATTATTTACCTTGCAATTTTTTTAATAATGTCCAGTTTTTTGACATTTTCTGCAATATCATTGATTTCTTAACTTAGGTTTAGTTGCTTCGAAAGATATCTTCTTTGTGAGTTACATAATCTCTGATGACCTGGAAACCTTGTAGTTTAGCCCATTCACTTATAAAGATTTCACAATCTTCTTACAATTTGAATTTCTTTTCTGAATATAATAATGAATGTTTATCTTCATTAAACAAGATTGTTTCATGAGCATCATTACAATTTACTATAAAAAGAAAAAAAAAGCAAAGCATTAGCAAAATGTAATGCAGATTGTCAAAAATTAATAGTTTTTAGTAGCTTGCGTTGCTAAATGGACGACCTGTTTCTGCACCTTCAGTGCAGCAGTCACCAGGTCTCCCCCTTCATTCTGATGGACTCAAGCCTTTCCTGCGGGGGATTTTTCATAATCCATAATTTGTAGAATGATTCCTAACCTTAACCTTAAGCCTAAGCCACTAGAAACTAATGTCACTCTGAAACTAACAATAAAACAAATAACAAACAAATGTTATTTACCATGATCAGCCATAAATTCAGATTCTCCTTTATTCATTACTTCATCTATTATATAAAATGAAAGCAAAGAGTAAAGAGAGCAAATAAGAGCAACAAAGAAAGCAAATAAGTGAAGAAAACAAAGCAAATAAAAATAAAAATAATAAGCAATAACAAATTAAAGTGAGCAAGCAATAGCAAAGGAAGCAAACAATAGCAAAGGAAGCAACAATAGCAAAGGAAGCAAAGAGAGAGAGCAAACGTAGGAAAATTAATTTACTAATCAAAAGTTTATTTAATAGTTTATAAAAGTCACATGACAGATCAATTCATGTGATATAAAATTATGTTATTTATATGATATCTGAGGACTAGCAATATATCATCATGATGATAAATTATAATTTTCTAAAATTTATATATATAATTCTTTTATATATTCTAGAATATTAAATAATAAGATTTTTAAGTTTTAATTTATATTTAATAATAAAATAAGGATTTTGTCATGTGATTCATAATTTCAGCTGGAATTAAATGATCTGCAATAAAATTGTCTTTTTAAGAATCTTACATAACCCGAAATTTCAATTTTTGAGAAAAATAAAATTGCCTTTTGAATTGTATAATGTTACCAAATCCAAATAAGGATATTTTGACTAACATTATAAAATTTGGGTAAAATTAAACATGTGATAAATAATATGTGAAAAAATTCTAAGTCCCTAGAATAAATAGTAAAAATAGACTACGGTGTAATGCAAAGGTAACAAATTATTATATAGTATAAGTCACATGATATAATAGATCACGTAACAGAAGTGGCGATGCATCATCATAGTGATAAATTATTTTTTTCATAAAATAATATAATTAAAAAGGATTAATTTTACATTCACCTCCGGTAAATTTCACCAGAGGTGAATTTCACTGTGATTTACATTATGCATAAATTTTAAAAATAATTAATTAGGGGATGAATTTTACCTATTTATGTTAACCATTTTTGGTTAATAATTTTTACCTGGTTTGATTGTTTTTTTCTTTCTCTTTTTCATATTTTTTTTGTTTCTTTCTTTTTATTATTTTGTAAGTAATAGTAGTATTATGCTATTATTTTTTAATATCTTAATGTCTTGTAAGTAATAGTGGTTTGTAATAGTTGTATTCTTTGGTTTTTCCATATAGTGGCATTTTTTCNTTTTTAACTCTTGACATTTTAACTAACTTTAACAATTTCAAACTCTGATATTTTAAACTCCAACGCAAACTCTGACTCTATAATTTCAAATTCTGACATTTCAAACTCTGATATGTACTCTGAATATAATTTCAAACTCTGACATTTCAAACTCTGACATGAACTTTGACTATAATTTTAAAACTCTGACATTTCAAATTCTGACATGTACTCTGACTCTATAATTTCAAACTCTGACATTTCAAACTCTGATATTTCAAATTCTGACGTGACTCTGACTTTTAATAATTTCAAACTCTGACATTTTAAATTCNAACATGAACTTTGACTTTTAATAATTTTAAACTCCGATGTTTTAAACTCTGACGCAACTCTGACTTTTTAATAATTTCAGACTCTGACATTTCAAACTCTGATGCAACTCTGACATTTCAAACTCTGATGCAAATTCTGACTTTTAATATTTCAAACTCTGACATTTCAAACTCTGACGTGAACTCTGACTTCTAATAATTTTAAACTCTGACATTTCAAACTCCAATACTTAAATTTAAACTCTGATATTTTAAACTCTGATTATAATTTAAACTCCAATGTAGTAA